>JAAGAY010147854.1:74160-129797 GCA_011801015.1 Ardeotis arabs
TGCTCGGGACGGGCTGTATCAGTCATTGGGACATCGGGTGGTGAGAAAACACATATTGTTCACTTTGTATATTTTTAATATCCTTATATTCTGTTATTATTGTAGTTTTCCCCTTTATTTTAGTAAATTGTCTTCATCTCAACCCACGAGTTCTCCTTCCTTCCCAATTCTCTCCCCCATCCCCCTGGGGAGGGGGAGAGTGAGCGAGAAACTGTGTGGTGATTTGGGCTAAACCATCACAATAAGATCTACTATGGGTCTGGTAGTACAGCCATTTCTTACAGAGTTGCATTAATAGGATTCTTCCCACTAAAAATATTGCTGTGCTGAATTTTTACCATGTCTTAATGTGGGTCTGTCATAGAAAATAGTTTATTTTAAGATACTTAGCTGTTATGTTGGTGGCCTCATCTACATTACTAACACTTCTACAAGCACTACTGCAGACCCCTAAATCTTCAGTGTATGCCTCAGCTTATTGCTAAGCTATCAAATTATCAGTTTTGGTACTCAGTGGTGCTGGCAGGTGGAGGAGGCTGACATTCATAAAGGCTTCTGGAACTTCTAGCAGAATGACTAAGGAGGAGTGTTGTACAAGGTATCTCCAGTGCACGCAAGGTTTAGGCTTAACCTTTCCTGTTACACTCCTGACTCATCACGCCCAATGCAGTGGTGGTTTAGTTTGGGAGCTGAATGACAGGCAACTCAGATGCCCATACATCCGGGGTGAAGTGGACATCTGAGCTGTGGGACCAGTTTGTCAAAGACATTCTATTAGGGCTGTGATTTCAGTGATTGCAGTCATTCACCTGGCATCATCCTAATTTGCTTTTTAGCATCAGAAATTGTGTGCTGTTTGAAAAATAATTTTTCAGTATAATTTGTTCTTCTAGTGGACCTAACTTAAGATGATTGCTAAATACTTATGTTAGGCAAACCAGGAAATCCATATCAAGTGCCAGTTAACATATTTGCATTTGAGAGAGGCAAGCATTATGGTGATTAAATGCATGTGCAATAGCAAAATAATTCCTTGGCTTTTTCCATAAAAAGTCTCCAAATGAACAGGAGAGAAGTGTCACTTGGGGATGCACTGTTCAATACATTTCCAGCTGTTGATCTGTGCTAGGAGAGTTGCTGTTACCTGTGAGATACCCAGCTTATACACAAAATTAATTCCAAAATATGCAATCATCAAATACACTGAATAATATTCATGAGCTGGTTCCATGTGGTGTATCTGTAGTAACTGAATCTGTAGTAATAGGGTTCTTTATTTGATTCAAGAATTTCCACTGTGTGTACAAAGGAAGTGTAAGATCCACATAAAAATAAACTTCACTGTTATAGTTTAGAGAAAGTATATGTGCTTGAATGTGTATGCACACACTGTAATACATAATGGACTGGACTTTTGAACCACATGTCCCACTGAACAGGACTGTGACAGACCATTTTAGCCATTGTTTCTGCTAAGCTTATGGTGAGTGCACACACAGCATATTTCAAGCCTCAGGTGTGCTTCTTTATAGAGCAGAGGAGCAGGCTATTTTCTATTCCATTCTCTTCAAGAGTTAGCAAAGCTAACCAGTTACAGGAAACTTAAGGCATTCAGTACTGTTTGCAAACATCTGAAAATGCTTAACTGATAAATTGTATGTTTTTCTTAATTGCCTTACACTTCCTGGTTTTTATAATTTTTCTAGTAAATCTGCTCTCTTCTGGAGTATTCCTATAGGTATTTTAACAAAATAGATAGTTTGCATTACAAAAATTTTTAGATTGAATTCAGTTTCATAGTTCTGTCAGCTTCTTCAGAGGTGACAAAAAGGCTGCTTCTGGCTCTGAGGTGTTTCTAGTTTAAGCATTGATACCTGCTACAGTGCAAGAAGCCACCAATTTGGGAAATATTTATAGGAATTCCTTGGTGGTTTTAGGATAAAGTTCCTATATTTCTGCTTCAGATTCTCCATTGCACATGTAGTTTAATACATGTGCAGTATGGTTAGCATATCTGGGTTGTATCACATGTACACGTACAGAGAACTTGCACAAATGTACTGATTGTGCTGTGCCTTGCGTGTATTGGAGCCACTGTGTGAGCACCCAGCACAGCGAGCGTGCAGGAGACCAACCTATCCAAGAAGAGCTTGGCTTATTAAATGTGTTCTCCGTTTGATGTGCTTATGCACAATATGTCCAACATCTTGAAAAGGGATCAAATTTTGTGCGGGCTTTGTGCATTGGACATGCCGTGAATTAATTGCACCTGGTAAATCTACTGCCCTGCTTCTGAGCAGGTATAGGGTGTGCAGAATCCCAGACAGCCCTTCAAAATCTTCATATTCCCTTTGAGTAACATTTCTAGGGGAGGGGGTGGGGGTGGGGGGAAGAGCAGCATCTAGGAAAGTCTGGCCAGTAAGACTGTTTTCACGGTAATTTCTCTTAGTGCAGATAACTTCAAAGTTGCAGAAATAACCACAATTTGCACAATCCCAGCAGCACAGAGGGACTAATCCACCTACCTGCTTGCCTCTGATGAGGCAGGCTCTGCTATCCAAACTTTTCACACTCAGCTATCGATTTTCTTTCCATATGCTAGTTCTCAGTATAAAAAGAGTGATGAATTAGGGCATTTCTGTCTCAGAAGTCATGCTGCCAACATTTTAATTTTGATAAGAAAGAGCAACTGATACAGTCCTGAAGCACAGAAAGAATAAAATTATAGAGTCCGTTAGAGATGCATTGCTTTTCTGTAAATGGAGGCTTTTTTTTCCTTAGTTGTTTTTTTAATAGTCTGGTCCTAAAGATATTGATATTTGCCAGTACATTTCACTGTTAATATGCCATTTGTAGTCAAAGGAGCACCTAACACCTGCTAAAAAGAAAAATCCACATGCCATCACAGATGCCGTTGTCATAGTGGTTTTCATATCCAAGTGAGTGAAAAGTTGGCTGTTTTCAATATTGGTCTATTTCTCATCACTTTACCTGCTTGTTAAATGTCTAAGACTACATAGTTATGGTCTTTTAATTCTTTCACAATCTTCTTGTGAGCAGTTTTATTATACATCTTGGTCTTTGGTAATCTTACAGTTGCAGATTGGGAAGCATCTCTATAGTTAGCAGTGAGTTTATTTTGTAGAGGAATACTGGCGATAAATCTAGTCTGTCTTCCACAATTAAAGATAGAAACCATGAAAAACGTCAGAGCTTTTTATAAAACTAATTCTTCCTGAAACTTTTTATATTATGGTGGAGGGACAATATGCAGCTTTTCTCTCTGCTAAAGCCCAAACTGGTCTTTGAAGGATTGGTCAAAAAAAGCGATCAGAACTTCTCTGTTCTCTTCTGGTCCTCTAGAACGCTACAACAGTTGAGCTGAAAAAAAAAACAGGTCAATTGTCCCGAAAGCAAGGCCCTGCCTGCCATGAGGCCCCAGAGTGAGAACCTCGGCGCAGGTAAACGGCGGAGCCCACCCAGCTGGCTCTCGGATCTCTGAACGGGCAGTCACAGGCAGAACACGGGTGTTGCAGACTTGCACCCTACACAGAACGTGCATCACACCAGCAACCTGCAGGAACCCGGCCCTGCTAGATCTTGAGGTAACTCTGGAAATACAGTGTTTGCTTAAAGAACAAAAGCAGGGCTTAACTGGCTGTAGAACCCATTAACAAATAGGATTAAAGTGACATACGACTCTGAGACAGCTTCTCTGAACACTGAACCGCGATCTCCGCCTTCCCCAGCGTTATCTGCACGAGAAGGCAGCCATGGATGCCACTGCGCGTCCCGGTTCCCCGGGAGCTGTTGCGGTAGGTGCCCAGGGAGGGACGCGCCTGCCCGAGACCCAGGGAGCCCCTGCGCCCCGTCCCGCCGCCTGCCCAACGCGCTCCCCGCCGGGGCTGCTGCGCGGGGCCCTGGCGCCACCCGGTGGCGGCGTAGGGGAACGGCGTCCTCCCGGTGAGGCCGGTCGGACCGGGGAGGGTTAAAGCCTGGCGGCGGGGCTGGGCTGGGCCCGGCCGCCCCCGCCGCCTGGCTGGGAGATGGCTGCGGCCCTGTTGAGCTGCGCGGCGGTTTGGCTCTGCCTCTGCCTGCTGGGGCTTCCCCGCGGCGCCTTCGCCCCGGCGCCTCCGCTCCGCACCCGCGGGGCGGCCGTGGGGCCTGGAGGTGCGGCGGGGCCCTCAGAGGGCCTGGTTCTCCCGGGAGGGGAGGACTGGGGTGGCGGTGGGGCCCTGCGGGAGTGAAGGCCGCCACGGGCGGGGGGTCCGGGCGGAGCCGCCCCGCCTGGATGGGGGGCGGCCGGGCGGGCCCTGACCGCGGGCCCCGGGCGCTTCCTGGTTTGACCCGCGCGGGGTTTTGACGGAGCGGCGTGAAAGGCCTTCAGCTGCTTGCACGGTGTTTGAGCCATCATACAGCTTGCTGCCTTCAAAGAGCGTTTTTAGAAACAGATATGTAATTAGTGTTTTTAAAATGTCGTATTTTTATCTGCTCGGAGCAGGATTATATAGCCTAACAGGCTCTGAGTTTTACTTGTGGCTTAACGCCCCTCTCAGAGCTTGTAGGCTGTGGCATTCAGTAGTAGGTAGAACTACAAAATACCTCTTTATTTCACACCACCTTTCTGTAGCCAGCTGAAGAAAATACCATGGGAAACAGGAAGGGGAGTGAAACCCAGTATAGTTCCATCGAGGCCAAATAAGAATTCCTACAGCTTGAAGGAATTACTCCCAGTATTTACATTTCCTCGCAAAGATATTGGATGATCTTGCTGATTATTTTATATTTTTTCTTAAGTATACTTCAGGGTTACAAAATAGATGAAGAAACATACCTAAAGTAGCTTCTACTTAGTGGAACTCAAGTTCATAAATTCTTAATTCTGTTTGTTCATAGATGGCATGAATGTCCTGTTCATAGTTGTGGATGATCTGCGTCCTGTTTTGGGCTGTTACGGAGATAAGCTTGTGAAATCTCCAAACATTGATCAACTTGCTTCTCAAAGTATTGTGTTCAGCAATGCATATGCACAGGTGAGAGAAATAACTTAATAAAGAAATGTTTTCTCTACGTGAAATAATTACTGGTTTTATCACAGTAGGTGCTAGGCAGACCATTGGAAAAAGGAAGTCTTTATTAGCCTTAAGTATTTCCAGTAGAAAATAAATGGTTGGGCTGAAATGTACTGTGTGAACCTATCTTTACTAAGGTGAGAAAAATAAAACCAGGTTATTTTGATGATGGTATTTCTGTAGCTCTTGAAGGAGTGTAATGTCACTCAAACGCTTTCACTGTTAACAGGAAAGTGCTGCCTAAAAATGCTGGTTTACTAAATTATTTTTTTTCCTCCTATTTGTAAAAGGTTACTTTTTACTTTTCAATTTTTTCTTTTGAGGAAATCTGTTCTATAGACTTTTATGAAGGGGCAGCCTGTGTAGTAAGCATCACTCTTAAATACAGGACTCAAAATCTTACTAATTGCTCTTTACTTGAGTACTTTGCACAGGATGCCTACATTCCCAAGTTTTTCTCTGCTGATAAATTAGAAGTTTGAGTCTAATTCTGGCTAGGGGTTAGGACTGGAAAGCAATAACTCTTGGCTCTTGCTGATCTGCAACAGAATTGGTGAGGCCCTTGGACCATAACCTGGACCTTCTGTATGTTTATCCTTTTCATTATTCTCAAAGCAGCCCAGATCAGCTAGACTTTGGGCTTTTGTCAGCACAGTGCATCTGCCACTTCTGCTTGATTCTGTGTCAGTGTGAGCTACTAGATTTCAAAAGCACCATCTTTAACGCAACCTGACTTTTGGTTTTGCGCTACTAGGTGCATAACCAAAGCTTTTAGTGTTTAGAAACTGGTTATCTGAGGAAAAATTATGGATATATGTATATCTTGCTAAAAGCTTGCAATTGGGAATTTATATTCTTAATAAGGATACTGTTCATTCCAGCTTCAAGTGATATGAAACACTTTCACTGCAGTTCCTGAGCCTTCAGATGTTTTCCCTAGCTACACCTAAGTCAGTTGGTATGTGTTTTGCTTTTTGTTCCGGATTGATTCTCTTTTTGGCTGGCTCTCTCCTCAGCAAGCCGTGTGTGCTCCCAGTAGAGTGTCGTTTCTTACTGGACGCAGACCTGATACTACTCGACTGTATGATTTCTACTCCTACTGGAGAGTACATGCAGGAAACTATTCCACGATGCCCCAGTATTTCAAGGAGAATGGCTACGTGACTCTATCTGTGGGGAAAGTTTTTCATCCTGGTATGGTTTGAATTGTCATCTGTTTAACATAAACTTTGTATATTCTCACAAACAGACTTTACATATAGAATCATAGGGTTAGGGTTGGAAGGGACCTGTAAAGCCCATTCAGTCCAACCCCCCTGCAAGGTGCAGGGACATCTCCAACCAGATCAGGTTGCTCAGAGCCTCATCCAACCTGGCCTCGAATGTTTCCAGGGATGGGGAATCCACCACCTCTCTGGGCAATGTGTTCCAGTGTTTCACCATCCTCAGTGTAAAAAAGTTTTTCCTAACATCCAGTCTGAATCTACTTCCTTCTGTTTTAAAACCGTTACCCCTTGTCCTATCACAACAGGCCCTCCTGAAGAGTTCCTCCCGGTCTTTCCTGTAGGCCCCCTTTAGGTACTGGCAGGCCACTATAAGGTCTCCCCAGAGCCTCCTCTTCTCCAGACTGAACAGCCCCAACTCTCTCAGCCTGTCCTCATGGGAGAGGTGCTCCAGTTCTCTCATCATCTTCGTGGCCTCCTCTGGACTCGCTCCAACAACTCTGTGTCCTTCTTATGTTGGGGGCTCCAGAGCTGGACACAGTACTCCAGGTGGGGTCTCACCAGGGCAGAGTAGAGGGGCAGAATCACCTCTCTCAACCTGCTGGACACACTTCTTTTGATGCAGCCCAGGATGCGGTTGGCTTTCTGGGCTGCAGGCGCACGTTGACAGCTCATATTGAGCTTCTCACCTACCATCACTCCCAAGTCCTCCTCAGGGCTGCTCTCAATCCATTCTCTGCCCAGCCTGTGTTTGTGTCTGGGATTGCCTGAACCCACGTGCAGGGCCTTGCACTTGGCTTTGTTGAACTTCATGAAGTTTACACGGGCCCACTCTATTGATCTAAGTATCAACTGTGTGGTTCTTGTCTATATTGACAACCTAAACCATAATCATGAGTCAGATTGTACAATGATTTTAAATTGTTTTTAGATCTTAATTTTAAGTCTTAAGGCATTAGAAGTGAATACATTAGATGATTCTAATGAATATTTTCACATCTTGTCTAGGGCTTGTGGGAGTAAATGTCTGACACTCTAAAAATATGTCTGGAAGTTAGATATCTGCTGAAAATTAAATTACTGAAGAGCTTCATTGTCTTAATTCTGCATATACATGTTTTATGTTTCACAATAGGCTATCTGTCTGGATCAGAAGATACAGAATGCATGACTAATACTACCAATTAAATAGGAAATTAGTTCACTAGTTAAAAACCAGTAACACTACCAAGTTGAAAAATACTGTAATACTGACCCACTTGCTGGTAGTTCTTTACCCCAGAACTGAACTTGCGTGGATATATGAACTTTCAGTTGATAGTAAATTAGGGATGTACATGAAGACTGTTATTAATCCTGGGTTTTTTGGTATTTTTTTTTTGTTATTGTTCCCTGAAGTAAGGCTCTTTGGGAGGGTTGGGTCTCCTTCACCAGTAAAAGGTGTACTTCAGGGAAACATGTTAGTTTTTAAACTTTTTAACTTTTATTTCTTGGTTTTCTTTTTCTCAGTTGTCAAAAAACCATTTGAAATGTTTCTTCGTTTAGCATATTTTTTAAAAATACACAACTGAAAATAAGTTAAACTTATGTTTGAGCTCTTCCTGGTTCAGTGAATTATTAGCACATTTCTAATGTCTTTACCTTTTTCAGGGGTTTCATCCAATTACAGTGATGACTATCCGTACAGCTGGTCCATTCCACCGTTTCATCCTTCAACGGAAAAGTATGAAAACGATAAGGTAGGGGTGACTTGTGGGACCCTGTCAAAGAAGAGTTTTCAGGATATAACCAAGTTCTTTTAGCTCTGTCAAACACAGGCTATTCTTGCTAGTTTTTGAGACTGCAGCCTTGTGGAGGCAGACAACCAGTCCAGTTTGATATTCTGTTTCTTAGTCTTCCAAAAGAAGGCTGATCTCTTCAGTTATGTGTGTCATGTTAATTCATGTGCCCATTCTGCAGACATTTTAAGTATTTCTAAATTAGTATTTGGAAACTTAAGTTACTGAGATATAAAAATGTTTGCAAGAAAGGGTGATCTTCGTTTGTGTCTAGGTCACGAATTCCTTTATCTGAAAAGTGCAGTTGTCAACTTCCACACTAATCTTGCTCTGCTTAGTAAGTGGCAAAACATTGTCAATAGGCTCAGTGAACTTTAAATTAATTCAGTAAAGAGCTCAGGGCTGAGCAAGTGTAGGTCATAACTAAATTAATCTTTAAATAATCTGAAAATTTATAATCTGATTCAGTTTTCTAGAATGTTTGTTACTCCTAAGTGTATTCTTCTTTATGTTCATTTAGCAATTCTCCCAAACACCCTGCTAAGGCCACCTTTTCCTGGCAACCATTTATTCTAATTTATCTTTCTTCACTGATTATACATCAGCCACTGCTGGTATTTGCTCAGAAACTGATTCAGTAGCTTCCAGGCAGCTTTCTATGAGCTCTTGGGATCAGAAAGAGTAAATATGCCTGTATGTAGCGTAACCAAATTCCGCCTTTTTGCCAATAAGTCAGAGATTCTACTCATCATAGAAGCTGTGTGTTTTCCCATATGACTATGTTTAATCCTCTGCCTAGCTTTAGAGAGGATTCTGCTTTTCCATAGGCATGGAAGCTGCATTCAACTCCTGCTGTCTGCTCGGTCATCAATGTACTCGGCACCTTTAGTGTTCACAGAAATTGTGACGTTCCTTTTCGTATCCAATCTGCAGTCTTCGAGAAACAAATTGGTTTGAAAGTTACGGAACAGAGGATTCCTTCTTTGCTTTTACAGAAGTTCAGTTACTTAACTAATTTTATTTTTTTTTTTTTAAGACTTGCAGGGGAAAAGATGGAAAACTTTATGCTAACTTGGTGTGCCCAGTGGATGTGACAGAAATGCCCAGTGGTACTCTGCCTGATATTCAGAGCACTGAAGAGGCCATACGCTTACTGAATGTTACGAAAACCAACAAGCAGAAATTCTTCCTGGCTGTCGGTTACCACAAACCACATATTCCACTGAGGTACCCACAGGTGAGCAAACTGGAGCCTGCGGGGAAAGGAATTTAGACAAGCATTGCTCTTGCTTTTCAAAGCTGTTTCCATAAAGGCTTTATCGTTATTGTTTCTGGAAAGCAAGCTGAAAACCAGCCTTGGTTTGGTGTAATTAGCAGTTGCCTGCGTTGCATTTCAGAATGTTTAATGAGAATGAGTTGTGACCACTCAGCCGAAAGCCACGCTTCTGCCACCGTAATAGTGACTGCTATTGCATGGAGAGAGTGTTCAGCTTGATGGAGGGTGACATTGTGAGCCCTTACAAGGTCTTGTACTCTATTTGCTGTTTGAGTTGGTGGCAAAACTCCTACTCATTTCAGAGGAAGTGATGTTGGACTTATTTCAGTGTTGCTTTGAGATACAGGAGGCTGTTGTTAGATACTTACTAATTTAGTATTTTTCAGGAATTGGTTTGAACTGACTAGCATACTGCTGCTACCTTTTACACTCTGGGAGAGGGGAAGGCTTGTGAAGCCTTGTAAGAATATTGAAGGGTCATGCAAGGGGAAACAGTTGTTGCTGTACAACACAAAGTTTACAATAGACCTTAATGGTGAGGACAATCTTTCTACGTGTTTGTATTGTAAAGGAATTTCTCAAGTTGTACCCCTTGGAAAACATCACATTAGCCCCAGATCCCTGGGTGCCTGAGAAGCTACCTGCTGTGGCATACAACCCCTGGATGGATATCAGACAGAGGGATGATGTGAAAGCATTAAATGTTAGTTTCCCTTACGGACCACTTCCAGCTGATTTCCAGGTAAGCTGTCAGCACCACACACTGAAGTCGAGCTACCTTAACTTGTTCAAATGCAGGGGAGCAGTCCGCTGCTCTTAGATGTTCCCAGGTATTCAGCAACTGATAGTTTGCAAATACTGTGAATTCCCTGCCTTGCATAGTCATCTACCTCTAGCTTTGTAGGCAAACCTTCACTGTAACTGCAGTCAGGCTCGTGGGGGTGGGAACAAAGAGATCATCCATCAGCACATAGTAGTATATGCTCCTGGTTTGTACATGAGGGAATGTATATAGCTGCTATCAATATTGTGTTTGTTTTCATTATCTGAATCTGTTCATCTGTTTCAAGCTACCACGCAGTGTATCTTCTTTTGCAAGATTTTCCTTGATTTTCCAGTGCTTATGCCAAGATAAAGTGTACTGGCTGGATTCCGAGAGAGGCAGAACTGATTGGTTTGCAACATCTTGCTTGAAAGAATTTCTGGGAGATAGATAGAATGTTTGAACTGCCCCCTCCCTGTTTACCTTTTCTGGGACATTAATCAGGCTAAAGATACTTAATAAAGCTTTACAAGTAAAATCCTTTGATTCCTTTAGTTACACAGGCATCCTTTAGTTACACAGGCATTTGTTTTTCTCTTGTGTGTGTGTCTGGGGAAAAGGTAACTTTTTTTTTTTTTCCCCCTCACCCTTGTCATCTTAACTTCCAGCTGCAGATTCGTCAGAGCTATTATGCAGCTGTTTCTTACCTGGATATGCAAGTTGGCCTGCTCTTGAATGCTTTGGATGATGTAGGACTCTCAAATAGCACAATAGTAGTCTTTACTGCTGATCATGGTAAGCATTTAAACCTTTCTCCAGCTCACTGTTAGTAACTTAATTGTACAGCTCAGTGCTGGCATATTAATCAAGTGTGTGTTTATATAATGTACAGCAGAGCTACCATACCTTGTGTATCTGGCTAGTCTGTCTCTAATTAATGGACTGACACAGGCTTCTGTGGCTGCACAGTTCTGTCCCCCTGCAGGGACCTCCGATCAGGTTGCAGGTTTGCTAGTGTGTGATTACACTGTCTGCCGGGATGGTGGGCTGAGCTTGCTGTATTCCCACCTCCTACCCAAGGAGTGACTCCTGCTGGGAACAGTGCTGCAAAAGGGTAGCGACCGCTCCTCCCCCTCTTAAAATTTGTAGAGAGCCATCTGGTACAGTGGGTGACAGGCTTTCTCATTAGCTGCTGAAGTGTGTTTTCTTGTACTTGTCATTGCTGCTTGCAGAGCATCTAAGCTGATAGCAATATGGCTCCGCCTCGTAACTGAGGTATTGCACACCCTGGATCCTGGTGGCGAAAAGCTGAATGGGAATCATGGGACAGATACCTCAAGCATTTAATGTTTGTTTCAATAATATTCATTAAAATACCGCCTCCATGATCCCTCTAATTGGAGGATGGCTTAGCTGACTTAAAACAGTTAGGATATGGTTAACTAAATCAATTTAAACTCAGATATTTAGTTAATTTGGGTTGGCATCTGTGAGTGTGTGTATAAGAAAGCCCTTATGAACTATAGAACAATGGGATTAATACTTCTGGTACTAGAGTGACTCTAGATGTTCCTTCTGACTTGCCACTTTGACTTGGACTTTCCGTTGTAAACTGAATTCCTCTTTTCCTTGCTGTGGTTAATTGTAAACACTTGGCGTTTCCAGTACTGTGATTAGGAAAGTGATAAAAAAAAAAAATTCGTGTGTTAACATAACTGTCATAGAGCTCTTTTGTCTTCCCCTAAAGTGAAGCTGGCAGTAAATCTGCCTGGAAGGAAGTCATGTTGGCATCTCTTCCAAGAGGAAGAGGAGACCTAAAGAGTTTTGATCTATATTGCTTCCTTGGGGGTAACATCCTGATATGGCAGTCTGGCATAGGTAGCAGCCTTGGCTCCAAGGGATGTTCAGTTGCAGTGTTAACAGGAGTATTGGAGAGCTGGCAGCTGTCCAAAACTTTTGTGGAATTGATCTGGAGACTCTTGCAGGCACTGTCACGCACCGCAGTTACAGAAAACGTTGCTTTAATGCTGATTTCCTAATTCTAATCTAGAGTAGGGGAAATAAGGAAAGGTGTAATTATTTCCTTAATAAAAGAGTGTCAAGTTGCAAGATTCAGGCAGCTATTGAAATAACTGTCACATTAGAAAAAAAAAATTGTTATATTTAAATACAGATTGTTATTTACCTTTTAATATAACCTTGATAACAGACTGGTAGCCTCAACAGCCAGAGTCAATTTACAGTGGAAAAGAAATGACCACTAAATTACAACCCAGTATCTGCTCTGAATTGTATTCTTTGTCATCTAGGATGGTCCCTGGGAGAACACGGTGAATGGGCGAAGTACAGCAATTTTGATGTTGCTACCCGTGTGCCGCTGATGTTTTATGTGCCAGGATTGACAACTTCCTCTGTTAGTCAAGGAGAGAGGGTCTTCCCCTACCTTGACCCTTTTAGCCATTCTTCAGGCTTGGTACCTCAAGGTAAATTCCCAGCACTTACTTTTTGTTTGCAGTGGATACACGTAAAGGAGAAGTGATGATGTAATGATACTTTGCCTACAGGCAGCTTGAGTCAGTGTCGTTGTGTTTCTTGTACTGAGGAGGAACAGGATGGTGAAGGGAATCTTTGGACACAAACTTTTGCTTTGGTTAGATCTGCTTTAGTGGAAACAGCTAGATATCTGTGTTAACACAGCAGACAATTTATTTTTGTGTGGTGTAGATGCCTGGAAGGGTACTTGGCCTACGTTTTGTTGTGGCTGCTACTGTCTTTCTAGCCGTGATTAGTAAACATTCTCTGGGTAGCATCTGTACTTAAAACGGTGATGTTGGAACTGTTCTGATGGAGGCACTCCGGTTAAGCTGTTGAGACTGGAATTTGCTTTGTCTTTCTGAAGAGTTCTTTTTCAAAGTAATGAATATTGTTGTATTGAAGGCTGCACATTTGAGAAACATAAGTACAAAAAGATTTCTTGTTAAAAATACATCGTGAGTGCATAGGCTAGCATCTTCAGAGCTAACTGCCGCACCTTAATTGCCTTGATTTTGTTACCTCACAAATCCAGGACCAAGCATTTTCAATAAAACACCAACTTAATTATCAGAGTAAGTTTATAAAATGTTCTACCAGTGCTTGTCAAAACATCACGTTCCCTAACTTGCATTTTGATGTTTCTTCTAGGGCGAAGCAAGAAAGTGGTTGAGCTTTTGTCTCTGTTTTCAACACTTGCTGAACTTGCTGGCCTGCAAGTTCCTCCTGTGTGCCCAGAGACTTCGTTTCACGTTGCACTGTGCACTGAGGGGACAAGCATTGTCCGATATTTTAATGCCTCTGAAGAGGAGGTGGAGGAAGGGGAGGATGGGTGTGATGACACTTACAGCTGTTTTGATGAGGAACCTGTTGCTTTCAGCCAATATCCACGGCCTGCAGACACTCCTCAGTGGAACTCTGACAAGCCGAAGCTGAAAGACATCAGAATCATGGGCTATTCCATGCGTACAGTTGACTACAGGTATACTGTGTGGGTTGGGTTTAATCCTAACAACTTCAGTGCTGACTTTGAGGATGTCCATGCAGGAGAGTTGTACATGGTAGAGACTGATCCAAACCAGGATGATAACCTCTATAACAATACCTCACACGGTTGGTTTTTCAAAAAAATTATTGCCTTCCTGAAGCACTAGGGTTCAGAAACTTCTTTGTGCATGTTCTTGCAACTGAAGTAATAGTTCCTTTTTTGGTATAAAACCTTTCTGTTGTACAGAAAACACTTGGATTGAATTAAAATCCTATTTGTATCAAAGCACTAGTTATTGCCTTTGTCTTGTTACAGCCCTTATTACGCTGAAGTAGTCAGAGTGAACTTCTGCAGTTGTGTTTTCAAACACAAGCTTACAGCACTTCTGAAAAGGCCACACAGGCCCCCACTGTGAAACATCTCTGTGGTCTTCTGTTCCACAGTGACTGAAGAATTATAATTCATTATCTGTGCTGAAACTAATGGTGTGAAAGGTGGAAAAAGAGAAACTTCTGTCTTTGAAAGGTGTGTGTCAGTAAACAGATCCTGTCCACTTTACCTAGAAGACTTGGGGCTGGAGTGGTCGAGGAGACATTTGATAGTGGTGAAGGACTTGAGGTGTCTGTTGTCATCAGCCTTACCTCTGACTAGAGCTAAAAGAAAAACTTCTTGTGTTTCATTCAAAATGTAATTATTTTAAATAAGAGCTTTAATTTGTAGTTTCATGCTTTTTATCATACAGGAGAGGATCTGAATTTTTAATTAATGTGTATGAAATGGGTGCTTTCATCACTGAGACACTAAATAAGACTGAGGGTTTAAGGTAACACCAGTATGCTCTTCTGTGGTTTTTCATGAGGACTGGTCCAGTGAAGCCCCACAGGTGAAATGAGATGGAAACCTTGAGCTGTTGTAGCTTGTTGGTTGCTGTAGTTGCTGAACTGCTCACTGCACTTGAGGGTTGTCACGTCCAGTGACAAACTTGGATGTTTGCATTCTTAGGTGCTAAGTGGGGCTTGGTTTTGGACTAGGATAGCTAAAAGCCTCCCATTTGGTTTTAAGTTTACTATGCGTTTAGCAACACGGGATGTAGAGCATTAGTTGTCCCAAAGTTACACTGGTAAGTAAATGTCTATATGGCCAAATGCATTAAGGTAAATATGTTTTGGGGAGCTTGTATCTGAGAAAAGTGTTTTTGCCGACTATTTTATTTAAGTGCTGTCTGTACCTTATGCTCACAGCCACGAGGTACACTTGTGCTCTAGTGTGATGACAGTAATTTGTGTTGTGTTCTGTCAGCCTGCTGGATTTCTGCAACTCCATCTTGGTAATCGAGGCTTTCAGAATTTGTACCTTAAGAGGTAAGAGCTTGTTCAGACCGTGCTAATTCCTGCTACCTTCCTCAATTAACTGCTCCAATTCCTACAAAAAGAAAAAGCCAGCCGTTACTTGTCTTCCTCAGATAAATTGACTTTAATATTCTAGAGAAGCCAGAGACATAACTTTATTTCATTAAAATCCATGTGTCAGTCTTATTCCTAATTAATGTAGAGATACCCACCATGAGTCTGATTCTGTACTAGGAGACAGCGGTTACTTAGTGCCTTAAACTCAATTAGAATAACATATTTCATGTGAACTTGTTTTACTGGGTCCAAGATACTGTGTGTTCTGCAGCATTATTATTCCTGATGAAAGCATATTTTTCCCTCACTTATGCATGTGAACTTAGATCCTCAGCTGGTGTGAAATACTGCAGTTGCACATAGCAGATTCAGTGCAGCTATACCAATTTCACACTGGTTGAAGGTGTGTTTTATTGAGGATGGTGCCCGGCAGAGATTTGGAGTCTGCAGCTAGAGCTAATTATATCTCTGACACGCTTTCCTTCAAAGGAAAATCAAACATTAGGACAGTTATTTTGTGGGGATGTATTGAAGTGTTAAGGATTAATCTAAATCTCTGGAATGTTAGGTCAGCAATACAGTGTACATTTAAAATTGCTCTGGCAAATAGGTGTTATCTTAGAGTTGGCTACCTGAGCTTTGCATTTTGTTCTCCTGCTGAAATACCTGAAAAAAACCAAAACAAAACCCCAAAAACCCAAAACTCAACTTTTGGGGGGGACTTAAAGTTATAGCATGTAGATAAATTATTTAGGGATTTATTTGTGTGAAAACATTCTTGTACAGACCCTGCCCTAAGCCTCCCATCACTTCCGACAATTTAATTTTTCAAGTGGAGACAAAAGTCCTGGTGCTAGGTGATGAGTATTTTTTTCCTCAAATCATTTTCTTTATATTGGAAGGGAAAAGCTGCCCTTGACCTTCCTTAATCAAAATCCAGTAATCTTTTGGGGAGACGTGAAACAGAATTGTCTTTGACAGCCAGTGAATCAAGACTGGTACCCACGTGCGGAGGGCAAGGACGTTCTTGAATAATTGCACAAGTTGCTGAGCAGGACTGCTGTCCACCCAGCGAGCACTTCCCTTCTGCTGCCTGCTGAGTTGAAGCATAACGTTTTTGAGGAGGAGTGAGGCATAGCAGTAAAAAAAAAGCTTTGCTCTTGCAAGTGCTACGTGAGTTAGTTTGGTTATGGAATTGGGTGAGTGAAATGCAAAACCAGCGGAGACAAAGGGAGAAGGCACATTTCTACAAACAAATCAAAATGCTGCTTCTCCTGGAGACCCTGAGCTTTGGCTTTGCTAGGCTGAGCAGTCTCCACTGGAGAACAAAAGAGTTTAACGGGAGCAATAAAAGTAAAGTGCTCTTGTGAACAGCGCTCTCTCTAGAGAGAAAGGGCTGCAAGCCAAGCATTAGGAAATAAAAGAGATGCCAGGGTTGACCCTGTTTCTTGGGATGGTACCGGAACAGCTGGAAGAACAGCACGATGCTGCATCAGCAGGAATTGCTGCCTGTGGTACATGTACGCAGAGATTCCGCTGGGGACCCCGGAGTAGCCGTTGTAAGCACTTGGCAGAAAGCAGAGTCAATAAACAGGCCTCTGTTAATAAGCTAATGTAGAGGAGTGATTAGCAATGGAATTAAAATGTTGGTCCCTAAACAGCTGTACGTCAGTCAGTCATAACTCATGACATTGTTTCTAGTGTATAAATGTACATCCTAAAGTCAAAGTTTTTAAATCAAAGTAAAATTCCGCTATGTACAAAGAAGCAATAGTAATCTTTCAAAAATGGGAGACGGCTGCGTATTTGGGTGTGCTTTGTAACACTCTGCTTGAATGTTTGCAGCATGCTGTTTGCAAAAGGAGGATTTGGGTTTAATTCCAGGCATGCTGTGCGCGCTGGAGTGTATGGAAATGCTGTAGCTACACACTGCGCTGTGCAACAGATCGGAATCCCCCCTTTGGCCAGTGCTCTGCGCTTGCTGGGGGAAATGGGGTACGTTTTGAATTAATAGCTGGCTGTGCAAGTTGCAAATGTTCTTGTGTGTTGAGACAGGCAAAGGCAGCTGAGTGCCCCAGTTATTGGTCAGATGTTACCTCATTAATCACTGTTGCATGTTAATTAGGTATTAGTGATGTGCTTCTGTGTTGCACTGGTCAAGTGGAGTCCCCTGCTGGAACGAGTGGACGGGCTATAGACATGAAACCTCTGTCAGGGATGTTTCTTAATTCCCAGTGTTAATGTGTATTTTCTCTGATAGACAGCAATGGCGTCACTGGCAAAATGGCCATAATGTCACGGTCAACACCCAGCTTTTGCAGGGCACTGGGCTTAGCTCATGTTTCAGACCTTTAGGATAGACAGAGTATCAGACTATATTTGGGAAGTGCCTGGTGGGTGTAGCTGAGATCCTTTGTTGAATATGGAACTTTTAATTTATTTCTTTTTTTCCTCTAGTGGCTACTTAGCATTCAAATGTGAAACGCTACATAAAGAATGAAATTACCCTCTTGGTAGCTAGGTTTTCCAGGACTTTACAGTTTTCTAGGCTATAGACCTTCTTGCTCTTCACAATCAGAAGCTCCCAGCCACGTTAAGATTACTCTGTCAAAACTTTTTATGCCTCTGTGTTTGACTTCCTAGCTAATGAAAATTATCTTCAGATCTGCATGGGTGGATCTTGACTCCAATGTTCTTCTCTGCTACATGCACAGATCTCCTTTTAAAGTCTGTGGGAGTTCTGCTTATGAAAGAAGATAGACTACCAATGTCAAGATCCACCATATGAAGCAGAAAAAGAGCCTTTTGCCCTCTATCTTTAACACTTGGCTCAATGCTGAGTGGTAGTAGAACTTTTTTTATCCAGCAGTGTGTGAAGACCTCAACTATAACAGAGCTTTGAGTAAGCAAGAGGAAATGGCAAAGTTTGTGATATTTCTGTAGGTGCAGTTGGACATGGAGTGGGGATAATAGACTGAAGCAGCAGAGAGGAAAGGAACAGTAAGATGTAATGAACAGTGAAATCCGATATAAAGTCATGATCTGAAAGATTATGATCCAACAAGAAGACAGAAGGAATAGAAATCTAAAGAGAGCAAGACTGGAAAGGGAAATATTTCTGTATCTCTGCTTTTTGGCACTGCAGACATCTAGGGATACTCAGATCTGCCTGTTTCTGCTCTAATTTATTTCTGTGCTTTAGGTATAAAATCTGTACAAGCTTTGTACATGTTGTGATTGACTGCACAAGTTCTTTGAATTTATCTCTGAAGCACTTTTGAAAACCTACCTCTGGACAATGCGTTGTGATTTTGTCCCAGGTATTCTCAATTTGGCATTATCCACGTGTTCGAAACCCTTGCTCTTTTCCTTTGGTCCTGATACCATAATAGCATCAAAGTCTTTACTTTCTAGTGTGTTATACACTTGTGATGAAGATTCCCAGTTTACTCCTCACTGTGTAACTGAAAAGCAGTTACCTGTAGGTTACAGATTCCCAACTGGTTGAACGTGCTCCGTGGCCAGCCTGCACTAAATGTTTAGCAGATCTCTGGGCTGGCTTCCTTGTAGGCAGCCCGCTGGAGCTGCTTGGTAACGTGGACACAAATGAAGTCAGAGTCTGGTCATGCTTCAGGGCAGTGTTGGGCTGCAAGTCTTATGAACAACGTCTTGCGTATGCATCTTTTGTAGAGATTATAAAAGCTGGCTGAGTATAGAGACTCTTTTGTCAGGAAAATGTTTATTTGATTAAATCGAACTGTCTTATGTAGAGATATTGCTTTGGTGACAGTTTTATTGGAAAGTTTTGATAAGATCAGGGACCTTCACTTCAATTTTATTTTCATTTTTATTATATTGCATAATTTTGACATAATATAAAAGGGTATTATAACAAATGAGAATGCAGTTACTTTGTGAAAAGAATAAAGTCAAAAAAATTTTTACCTCAGAAGGAAGGTATTCACCTTTGTCAAAATGAAATGGCTCACTTCACAAGTGTCAATTCAAGTTTTTAAACCATAATTTTTTGTAATTTTTGTCTTGCGGGAAAACTTCAAAATACTGGCAACAAGAAAGTGATGGAAGAATCCCAATTCATGCATCTTCTCATGATATTAAAAATGCCAATTCCAATCTGGCTCCACAAATAATTATTCACATTAGCACAGTGTTGAAGGTTGGAGTTGGGTTTAGGCTCTAGACAGAGAGCGGTTGCCCTGCTCTAGAAAGAGCGGTATCTGTGCCCCAACACTCAGACTAAATGAGAGACGGGCACTCAGGGAAGATTACTGGTCTTTTCCAAGTAGGGGACTCCAGCCTAGAGCTCAAATTTTTATTTAAGGTCAGACAAGTGTTGTGAGCAGACCTGAATCT
Organism: Ardeotis arabs; assembly: GCA_011801015.1. Taxonomy (NCBI): domain Eukaryota; kingdom Metazoa; phylum Chordata; class Aves; order Otidiformes; family Otididae; genus Ardeotis; species Ardeotis arabs. The sequence goes on from JAAGAY010147854.1 coordinate 93,573, forward strand.
AAAAGGACATGGATTCCTTATGTGGTGCTTTTAACTCAAGTCTTGTTTCTGCTTTTCCAAAGCTTTCCAGATGTGGTCTACAGATGACGCAAAGTAGTCTGAGTCAGAGACGCTGCCATAAAGAACAGGTGCCCAAGTGGAAAAGGCTAGTGGTAATTCTGCTCTGAAAAAATGGAGTAGCAGCTTTTTCTTCCATTTCTCCTCTTACCCCCGCACTGTCAAGCCTTGTGCCTCGCAGGCTCACCATGCCCCTGCTGTGGGAAGGTCACTCCTCTCTCTCCTCCTTCCTGGAAAGTCAGGCTACACAGCCCTTGCAGAGCCAGAGAAATGCTTCTCCTGGCCAGAGAGCTGCAGTGAATTTTAAGCAGGGCTTTTTCTCCCAACAAATTGCCTAATAAAGGGCAAGTATTAATCACATGTCTGGAAAAAGTTTGTTGTGATCTCTCTGTCTGCTATTCCAGCTTTAAAGAACAGAGCCTTTTCTGAATTATTTTCCTGGTAATAGAATTAGGATATAATTCCTAGAAGACAAATCTTGGCAGGTATGAAGTGTATAATATCTATCCTTGATTGAACCTACAGCCTAGCCCAATACTTCCCACGTTTTCCTGTTTTCAAAGTGAGTTTGATCTTGCGCTGAAGGAAATTATTCTCTTTACTTGAGCCCTCTCAAGTATTTCACAGCAAGAAAGATGTGAGCCATTACTTAGGGAGCTCTCATTACATGCAGCTGTGGGATACTCATCTTTTTCCTTTATTTGCTCTGCTGGAAAACTTGGATACCTTGTTTTACTAAACAAAATCAAGGTCAGGGATGTTAAAAACAAATAGATTGGCTTATTGAACCTGATAGTATAATCATTTTCTTGTCGCCAGCTTTAGCTTTCTTTTGCTGAAATAAGATTAGCACAGATTAAAGCTATTTATTTTGGAGGTGTAGCATTCTGGACAGGGAAGCTGTGATGGGTTCGCTTTAAATGAGCCTTCATATTTTAAGAATTTGTAGCCCCCTGTTTCTTTTGAGGGTTATTTGTTTCTGTAACTGTTACTCTTGCCTGCAATTATTCTTTCCAAGATAATATTTGGTGGAAACACCTCGAGTGTCTTCTCTATTTGTTCCATGTTGCTCTGTTAAAGCAGTGATCTTTCTGATGTAAACCCAGGCAAACAAGATCAGAATTTTTCACTGCCTTTGTAAGTGATGGTTTATCCAAGGATTCTTTTAATATTCACTTTGTGAAAGAAGTGCTAACCTTCAGTTACCTTTAATAAATAGAGATAGGCCCTGACCTAGTAAAGCACGAAGCCATGCACTTAAGTACATTCCTGTTCAGTAAAACACTTAAGTGTGTTAGCTAAGTACGTGCTTAAAATGCTTTGCTGAACCAGTGCCCGAAGACAGCGGCAAGTGCATCCCAGTGCAAGTGCTACCAAAGGGAGCCCGTGGGCTGAAGAGACCTGTCCCAGTGGGTAGCTGAGTAGTATTAAGATTTATTCTCTGCTAGAAAAAAATATCTTGGTGCTCTGTGTCTTAAGGGCAGTTGTTCACTTTTCAGGAATGTATTGGTTTCCGTGGCGAGGTTTCGGTAGCACAGGATGGAACTCCTGTGCCCGTTAGGCCCATAAGGCCCCCACATCTCTCTTTCATCTCTCCCTTGTCTCTCTCTCTCGCATTTATTTGTTTGAAACAGCAGCCAGGTCTGGGATTCTCAAAGTTTCTTGTATCCTTGATTGCAGATCAATAACTTTTCACTTCTCTTGGGAGGTTTAAATGAGTCACAAGACATTAAAACTAAAAACTAGGCAGTGCAAACACATGCTGTTCCTACACCAAATCTCTCACGCAACCCTCATGTGAGCCTTCCATCTGCTTTACAGGTCCTGCTTGTCTACGCTTGGCATTGCCTCTTCTTCGGGACCACAGCCGAAAGGAGGCAAAAGTCCTCCAGCTTTTCACTCCTTTGTTAGGATTTTGGAATAATTCTTCAGATGTCATCCGCACTTGTGGGAGCGGCTCTGCCCTGTAATTCCCGAGCTCCTCGACTAGAGGTCAGTAACACATCAAAGAACAGGAGGCAAAATCATAAGCTGTGGGATGCTGGCTGCCACTAGACATTTTATTCTGCGTTTGAAATGAAGGCTTGTGATATGGTTAATCACCATCAGCTGGAAGTCACTGAGATATGTGACCAGAGTAGTGAAATGCTTCTATTGTCTATTTTTTTTTCATATTAGAAGCATACTGGAAGTAGTGCTTCCAAATTTTAAACAGTAAGAAATATTATCACCCTTTTAATATAATTTGTTCTTACATAGTAAGTTGCACATTTACATGTTATATATAGTTTAGAAAAAATCTGATTTCTAGGAATTTTTACTGCTAAATCTTTATATAATCTCTTCAGTTGCACTGGCATTTTCTTCACACAATGAAGTGTGAAGGTGCTTGGCAGAAAAGATCGGTGTGGGAAGCAGAGGTGGTTAAAAGTGGTTACTTTACAAACAGGCTCAAAGTCCTATTTGTCATGTCCTTACAACTTCATAAAGTATAGAATAGATCAGTAACTTTTTATTAAAGAGGAAGTTTAGGAATGCTTAACAGTAAAATAGAGAGGTTTTTTGTTTCACTTTACTTTAAAAAAATAACCCTTATTGTTCCTGTAATCATTCCATTCCATTCTTTTTTTTTTTTTTTTTTTTTTTTTTTTTTTTTCCTGACAAACTGTTCCTCCTCGGTGATAGAGGAATTGGTCATCTGGACAATTAAAAAACAATTTATGGAGCAGCTCTTTCTCTGCCAGACACATTTCTTTAAAGGATGCCTTGAACTGTGCTGCTATTTTAGTAGCAAGTTGTTCAATACACGTTCTGAATCATTCCTCCATAGAAGCAGGCACAAAGGATTCTGTTTGTATGCTTTCAGTGTCTCCTGTCCTGAAAATACTCATTTCCTTTATCATGACTAATGCCGTTACTGAGTGGTTTTGCTGAGACATTTAGTTCAGCTGTTCATGACCGTGATTAGTGCATTTGTCTCCAGCTAAAATGCTGATTCTTATTTGGATGCTGCACTCCTAAGAGCTGTGCTCTAACTCTTTATGAAGGAGAAATCGCTCTTCCCCAGCATTCTTGTCTCAGCTAAGTTGATTTTTTTTTTTTCTCCCCCTGCATAAAGCAACCTAGGCCAAGTAATTTCAGTATGTTCATACACAAGTCCTGTTTCCTTCCCTCATACCATTTTTACACTTTGTGATTTATGCCAGAGTTAGCAAGAGTGGAACCAGACCTAATATTTCTAAAATGTAAAATATTAACAAGTATGATGAATTGTGTAATTCTCATTAAAAATGTCATGATGAGAGACACAAGCCTTTCAACATGTAATGGCAACCACGAGTGACAGGCCTGCCATCTGTCCAGACCTCCAAGACTTCACCAAGCTCATTGCGCTCCAAAAATCTCTTACTGAAATGAGAGAGTAAAGGCAGTTTTGTGCTAACACAGGTTTCTCGAGAGCTTGTCTCAAAAATGAGCCAAAGACTTAATTTCAGTTGAATTCTGCACTTTGGCTCTGCTCTTCTTCTTTTCTTCCCCCCCCCCCCAAATTCAGGAGAAGCATAAGAACGAATAAAACAAAGTCTACGATGAGTTTTCTCTGTGCAGGTTGGTTACTGTCTGTACAGACCAGTTCACAGGGAACCTGTTGTATTAAGAAACTCTCAGTGAACTTGAACTGAAAACTTAAAGATATAAAATCAGATCAGTGGGGCTCCTGTTGTGAGCTGCAAACATAGGAGACTACTATGTCAGAGCAGGAAAACACATCAGTCTAAAAGTGACTGGTTTCTAGAAATGAATATGCCTTCGAAGTGTTATAGGCAGGACAACAGAGATAAGTTTGAGGGTTGGTATTCATTTTTGTAAGGATATTATTAACAATAGTTACATTTGGAACTGGGATCAGGTTGAAAAACAGTGTCCTTCTCCTCAGTTCTCTTCTCCAAGCAGTCTTCAGGCTGTGCAGCCAAGGCTGTGGCCAACTTGCACTTTCATGATTTGGTAGCCCTGGCCCATTTGGTGTGATACCAGCACCTCCCTCTTCAGCAGTAGCAAGGCAAAAAGATCTTCACAGACAGCAGCCCCTGGTTGGAGCCTGAACAGTAGAACTGCTTTTAAGAGCCCTGTGCAGTCATCTCTTAGGGTCTGGCATCTCTGTTTCTTGAGCTTGTACACTGGCAAAGCATCCACTCCAGCCTGCCAGCTCCAGAAGTGAATGGTGACAGGCCGTCATCATCTGTTATCCCCTGTCATTCCATCATTTTTAAAATGGAAACCCAGGCTTGTGGGGTAGAAATGAGGGCTTTCATGCATTTGATCGTTGAATGAATAGGAGAAACGAAATGTAATGGGAACTCAGGGGTTTTTTAACCTCTTTCATAAAGTAAATCAAGTTCTCTGCTGGTGTGACTGCATGAAAGCCACAGGGATTAGTGGATTTGCATTGTTTCACTCAAATGGCAAAGGTGGATTTCTAGTTTAAGTGGTGCCATGTGTTTTTTTACTAGAAAATGTTCAGTGTTTCAAATCTCCCGTTCTCAGTTGGGTCTGAGACTCTACCTGGATACGGGCCCAGTCCTGCTAGACACCATGCAAACCATCGCGGGGGGGCAGGTTTTGTGCTGACTGCCAATGGCAGGGATGGTCCCACCTCCCCGCTGCTGTTCACAGCTGGCTGGCTCTGCCCTCACCCTTCTGCTGGTGCATGTCTGATGCCTTGGGAGCTGGCTCAGCTTGATAACCCAACAAAACTACTTTATTTTTCTTTCCCTTCTGTTGATTCAGCTCATCAAGAAGTTAGAGGAGGGCCAGAGCAGGAATGAGCGTGTCACCTGAGACACAGCTCCTGCCTTGCAGAACTTAGCACCTAGGTGAAGAAGACAGATGAAAGCAAAACAATTAACATTCCCGTTCCTAGCAATGCATCTGAACTTTTCCAGTGGCTTTGCAAGGCGTGCGGTGGTTGTTTGGAGGCAGCAGAGCAATTAAGGGATGTGCATTTGTAGGTTGTTGCAAGGGGTGAAGGTGGGAGTCTGGCCTGATTCCAGAAGGTGATGAGTGCCAGGTGGGAGCTGGATGAGGTGAGCTCGTATCATGAACAGCAGTTTAATGAGTAATAAAACTAGGGGGATCTGATGCTATCACTTTCCAAATTGGGCAAGTTCAAGATCCTAAAACATTGACTTTTTTGTCAAATACAAAAGACATTTAAACACTGCTACTTGAGCATCATACTGGTGACTTGGATAACAACTGAAAAAACCATTAATAATATTCACATCGGGATGTTGCTTTATCCTGTATTCTTCTGAAGATTAATTTTTGTACAGTGTAGTTTTTACCATTATGGATCTACAGTCTAATCAGAAAATGATAAAGTTGTACAATATTAACAAGCACTAAAACAATGTTTACTTTAGGGTGAATGGGTTGTGCCAGCTCCAGGTGAAATCTGTAGGCATATTGCAGTTGACTTTAAAGGGTTGGAACTTAGCAGATTTCTTCTCCTCTTCCCTGAAACTCTCCAATCTGCCGATGCAGTCTACTGTCTTGGACTAACAAAGAAGATCTTTTAGCGATGTGGTGGCACACTTGCACAGAAAGCCCAGCTCTAGTCCCATTATTGTCTTATCTCCACAGAGTTATTTTTGTTATTGTTTATAGCTTGCAAAAATGGGCTTATTGCCAATGAGAAGGGGAAGAGGGAAACTTTCTCTGTGACAATTTTCATACATCTGGTATCATTATAAATAGTTCATATTATTAATAATAAATAGCTTTTTTATAGAAATGGTTTCTTTTTATGGGCGACGGTAGGACAGCTGTCTAGTTTGTAATTTTATAATTTGTCCTACAGGCAATTTTGTGCTTATGGCATATTGACCTCAATAGGGAATTCTGCTAAAAACCTGGTGGCACAACAGATAACTGTCTTTCCATGAAGGCAGGTGTAGGCATTTGTGTTTCCGCTGCCAGTCTCTAGGTACCTCTTTGGAGAGGCTTTGGAGGAAGAAATCGGTTATCTTTCCAGGTGTGTCCTGCATGAGAAAAGTGAACTTGCTAGAACAGTTACACTGATCCATGCTGTGAGGTGGTTGGAAAGTTAGCTGTCCTCACCTTAAGAACTGTTTAATCTCTTCAGAATCCCTTGGGGCTTGGCCATTAGGAACAGGATCACAACTTAGATGAATGTTAATGAAATTGCAGTGACACCTCAAAGCTTTATTGAATAAAAGAAGCCCAATCATGCTGATACTGTACCTCTTTTTAGTTTCCTGATGTGTTCTGGAAGACATCCTAACCCCATCAGTGGTCCTTGTGTTTTAGTGGGACTTGTGGGGTAGGGATCACTCCCTGTATCTGAAGGGTAACCTGGTTCATCTGAGTGATAGTCCCAGCCCCAGGGAACAGCTAGTAACACTGAGAATGGTTCATTGGATTTAGCAGAGCTCTCCAGTTCTTGTGAGCTGAGCTGAGCTGCTGTCTAGCAGGTGAATCAGAAAGCTTGAAAGCAGTAAGTATCTGGAACAGTTATTACCTTCCTCTAACGAGAGCCTGACTAGCAAGTTGGGTTTAATACTTCTAACGTTAATAGCAAAACCACTGCAACTTACTGACTAGCTCTCAGACACAAAGCAGATACCAGGGATCCAGTATACAAAGTCTTAACCCCCAAGGCTATTGGCCCATTTTTCCACTCTTTCAAATAACCTTGCTTCTCACAAATCTGTTGCTCATTTAAAGCAAACTTTCTGCTTGCATCAGAAATTACTTCCAGCACTGGATGTGAAGCATTCTGCAATATGTTATAAAAGGAGGGCTGGATTCACTGCTTAAATAAAGAAAGCCAGTTTGCTTCAAACAGATCATTTATTGCTACCTTCATGCTGTATATTTATTGTGAGGATATTGTCACATTTCTTTCAGTTTTGAAAATGTAAGTTGGATTTTCTCTTTCAGGTTGCCATCTGGTGTATTGCGAACAGTCTCAGAGAGTAAGAGGCCATCTGTTAATACTTTTTCAGGAAGCTTTTTATAGAGCAGTGAAGTGGCAAATCTCAAAAACACGTTGTAATGACTTACAAGATCTCGGGTATGTGTACAAGGAAAGGCTGATATTTTATTCCTATCAACAATATAGTTATCAAGCTGGGAAGGAAAGGAAGAGAAGAAAGAGAACTTGCACACAAATGCACATGCATTTTAATGGCTCTATTGCATATATTAGTTTTTCTATTTTTACATAAAATGTAAAGTAAGTTTCTGAAGCTCTGATTCAGTTTATGCTCATGCACTTAGTAAGACTGATTGCCTCTTTGAGAAACTGTTTCCCTCTTTAACAATTAACAAAAATCCAGTGACTCAGGATTTAGCCTAATAATACTAAAAATGTAGCTTGCGTTACGGGAGCGTGTGATTTTACATCTCTGGTGTCCAGTATATCTAAGATGCTGATAGGTCTACTGCAACATGGCTACCATGTAGGAAGGCCTCCAGTTCAGACCTTCTGCTTTTAGTGCCGACAACCTCAAGTTCAATACCTGGTGTCTTCCTATGGCAGAAGGTCAGTTCCACATTCAGCTCCACAAGTAGAGAGATTTTCAGCTGAAGTTTGATATGCTCTCTGGGTCATGAATGGTAGCAGCAGAGGACATGACTGACAGAAGCGTTGCCTGATCAACCACTGAAGTATTCTGATTGATGTGGAACAAAAAATATTGGAAAGGAGCTAGATAGGAGAATTGCCAATTAAATGCATGCAATGAAGCTGACTGCAGAGCGCTGCAGGAGTAGTTAGCATTAACGCTGTCCTCTCTGTGTGTCTGACAGAGCATCCCTCTGGTTTTTTTCCTGCCCATGGCTGTATTGTGTATTGAGAGGAAGCAACTAAATCCTTGTAAGGTGCTGTGATACCAGTGCTGAATTAAAAAAAAATCATGCTGATGATTGGTGCTGTCATGTTATAGTAATTGAAGACCTGAGGAAGAGAAGATGTGACCTTTGTTATCCATGAGGTCTCTGGTACCAAGGTAGGTACTGAGTTTCTTGAGAGCCTCTCTGTGGACTCTATATGCTGAGCCATTTTTTTTTCCACTTGCATTGACTTCTTCATAATTTTATGGTACAGCAGAAGCAAATAGAGCTACGTCATGTGCCTATTGTGTGCTGAGGTTTATCTCAACTCTCTTCTGGCCTCTCGGAGAGAAGACCTGAGAAAACACTTGATTCTTTCAGGATCAGGCCCTTTGAAAGCACTCAGAGAAGCATCAGATTACAGATTTCTTTGTAAGACTGACATATTGAGGAAGAAAGGCAAGTGCAATTATCTGGGCAGGTGACTGTAGTTTTGCTACCACAGAAAGATGTGATCAGGTGCGTTTTGTTGGGTGCTCATATAAATCTTTGGTGAATTGTGTGTTCTGCTTCCACCTGTGCATTATCTGAAACGGCCCAGTCAAGCACATTTTTCTGTATTTTAATGCTGTATTAATTCTCTGTGTTTTGTGTCCCGCAGCAACAATATTTCGTGGTGATGTTCTTGGGCATCTCTCTACAGAACCAGTCCTGCTTCAATGAAGAGTAATAGTAAAATCTTTTTCTCTTCAGTGGTTCCAAATTTCATAGTGAGACATCAAAAATATCATCGAGGTATCACTGGTAATAAATGTCAGTGCTGCTGCATGTCAAGGTCATGAAAACCTGTAGTAAGGGCTGTTCAGACTGGCATTGTGCTTAAATATTATCATCATTTAAACAAAACTGGGCAGCTTTAAAAGCAAAGGCAGTATGACTATCACCATAAAATTCAGCCCACTAGCCAACAGTGATAGAATCTGAAGCCTGTATGTTGGAAGAATTTTAAAAGCAACGCAGGTTGGTTTTTCAGTGCTAACAACCTCTAGAAAAAGAGAAATAAGTGAGCCCAGCTGTGTTCAATATAATGCGAGTCATCTCTGCATAATGGTATCTAGCAGTGGCCAGAGTGTCTTCTAAAAGTTTTATTTATAAAAAAGGACTTTCTTCCAAATTATTTTTAAAGGCATTATCTTTTACTGAATGAAGGAAAACTAATCTTTGTGTTGTTCCTATGTTTTTAATGTAAAAGAAAGATAAAGAATGAACAATAGAAATTGGGGAGGGGCTATTTTGTTGTCCAGAAAAGTACAATATCAGTTACAGTTTTTATTTATGAAGTATGCTTTTCCCCCATCTAATACCCATGCTATGTTGCTCAATTATTGTTGCTTAACCAAAGGCAATAGGCAAACAGTCATAATTTTATTACTGCATGGTTTGAGAATGCTATTAGAAAGTCCTACTATTGACTTGAATCCAGCAAAGAGTTGACAGACCTTAGTTCTGTTGTCTCTATTATTTCATCTCAAAACAAGCCTAGGTAGTCTTGACTGGCGGCTGCCCTGGGCTCTGGCATCTTTCTTTCTTTGTTAAACACGTGAAACTGCTGAGAGGTTTCCTGAGATGTCAGTAAGTGAAGTGCTGGTATGAGGATGTTCTTTGTCTCTCCATGTCTATTAAGCCAGGTCAGCATGTAGGCAAAAAAGCTCATGGCTGAAATGATTCCCCTGAGGTGGAGGCTCATAGAAGTCCCCTAAAAATTACCTGCCAGCAGCTCAGCACTGAGAATTACCGCTCATTGGGCCGCTATAGAGCAGGTTACTATGCTCTCTACAGATGACTGATTGAATTTGCAGTGCATGTTGAATTTTCAAGTGCTCTAGTGTATGGGGTACTACTTGTCGCCATCAGAACTGAAGATGTTACCAAAACATCTGGGAGCTACACTGAGTTGTACCATAATCTGGAGCCCCAGGCCTCTGAAAGTATCAGGAACACAACTTTCCCATGTTGTGGTTTGCCTTGTGTTGCTGTGCTTCATGGCTATTAGCTGGCATTGTGTGGATTTACTGGAGTAATGGAATATGAAAGATTGAATCTAGTCCTATTTAGGGTTAAGAGTCTCTAAATCCACTGTGCTTGTGGAGACCAGGAATAATTTAAACTCTGCTCACATTCCAGCCTCCGCAGTAGGGATGGGTATTTTGTTTTGAGGATTTTTTTTTCCTTATCTCAACTGCTGTACCATTTGGCTATCTGAAGCTTTTGCATGCCTCACAAACACCATCTGTTACAACCCAAGACACAAATACTGCAAGCGATTAGTAATATAAGCCCATGTTGCAGCTGTATGTGGTGTGGAAACCTGATAGAACCAGAACTTCCTTTGTAAGCCTGACATGCTGAATAGTGCGTTTGTGGTTTGTCTAAGCTTTTGCATTCATCAATTAAAGATTAACTTTCTGCTGCTATGGAGACATGTTAGATAAAAAAAATAAAAAAGAAAAGAAGAAAAAGACTGAAGAAAACAAGCATTTACTTATAGGAAATGTTATTGGAGCAAGTAAAGCACCTAGGACAGAGGAAGTCCCTAGCAGGGAAATGTTTCCAGCTGCCGTATCCTAATATTTTATCAGACGAATCTTTGATGAGTTGAAATAGTCTATGTATTCTTATGAATGCTCTTCCTAAAGTCATAAAACACTGAAAATACACACGTAACAGGGACCATCCAGCTGTTCTAGCCATGGGTAGATTGCAATAAGTACCGATATATTCCTCCTGTAATTCAATACGTGTTCACAGGATAGACCAGTTCTCCTCGAGCTCCAGCACTGCTTTTCTCAGTTTTGTCCTCCAGCATCAGCCTTCATTGCAGTAATGGATGGAGAACTGCTTGTGCTGGAGGACACCAAATCAGAGAGGAACACCCTGTGTGCTCATGGATGTGTATGAGAGATGAACAGGAAAGGAGAGGGAAGCATATATTTGCCTGCATGCAAGATAATGGTGTTAGCGCGTGATAATCCAGGACATGGTTCAGCCACAGAGACTGAAATTCTGAAATGGTGGGGCTGCTCCCATTTTAATGGTGAATGAAAGAAACTGTTCAAATCAAGAACAATAACGGGTCCGTTGTTGCTAATCTTCCTCTCCATCTCTAAGCAATGCATACCCCTTTGCCATCTTTAGGCATTTGGTTTCTTTAACGTCATTAGTTAGGTGAACAGCAAATACAAGGATGTACAAGTTTGAATCACCTTTGTATTTCTCCTCTCTGTCAAAATCTCTGCAAAAATCTTTCACAAAACACTTAGATCTGTATTGTGTTCTTATGCCACATAATGCTTGTTCTGAAAACAAGGTAAGCCTGGTGACCCAGGAGGTCTTTTCCAGTCCTGTGCTGTACATAAGAAACGTCAGGATCATCGATGGAGAGCAAGCGCTGAACGCTGAGATGACTGGCTCTTGGGGTGCAATCCACTGCCGTGAGCAGACAGCGGGGGCTTTAGGATGTGCAGGGAAAGTTAAATGTCTCCCAGAGGGCTCTGGATAGAGGGCTGGCTGAGCAGGGAGGTACTTGGTTTAGCTAATGGGAAAAGCTCGAGAATGAGCAAATCTTAATCCTATTTCTGGAGCTGTGGCAGGAGGAAGGCATCGGTGTCAGACCAGTGTGTACAGCTAAGAAGTCTTTGCTGTGTCCTGTTGTCCCTTGCTAAAATACAGCAGTTGATACTCAGACTGATGGAGGAAGCAGAAGTTACTCTCTCTCTTCCCTTTTCACAGCGGAAATCTAGGGTGTAGGACAACTGGATTTGACATGGTGGTTGGCCTGTGGGAATGTAAAACTGCCTTTCCTTCTTTCTTGAGTCAGTTTTAAACACGAGTCCCTTCCATGTGCCATGACCTTCTGGGCCTTTGCAATTAACTCAGCGCTCCAGAGGAAGGCAGTGAGACTTCCCAGCCCTGCGAGCAGGCCATGTCCTTGGAAAAGGAAAGGTGCTGTCTCGCCCCAGGAACCACTGAGGCCAGTTCAGTGCCCTGCCTTTATTATGGGCTAGATTGCAATGGGGGGCACTGGCATTTTCCTAATATGAGGTTCCTCCTGGTGGTTTGATAACTCGTATTTAAATAACCGCAGCGTATTCCAGAGCACTGAGCAGGCATGTGGTTATGCCCTGCTCGTTGCCCTTTACTGTGTATTATGAAGTATAAGACGGCAGGATTGTGAATGGCTGTGATTTAAATGACTACATTTACTTTAGATTAAATGTTTGCCTTTCATGTTTGATTTCTCATTAACTGAGAATTTACAAAGTCAAGTACGCAGCCCTATTCTTATTTGTAAACTTGCAGCTTTCTCTTTTAATGCCTAATAATAAGTTCTCCCCTCTGGTTGTTTAATGTATCACTCGTGATTCCGTTTTGACAAATCTCTCAGCAGTTCAGAAAACTCTTTGTTACAAGGAAATAAATATCCTGCTGACTCAATGGGAAAGAAACGCTTTTTGTCCTTTGAAAAATGTTGCAGCCCTGTAGATTGGTCAGTGTTACTTATCTGAATAGTGCTATTGTGGAGAGGAAAAGGGTACTTTATTTGGCCAACAAGCGTTCAAGGGTACTGAAGTATGTAGGGCAAGGTTATCAAGGCTTCACTTTGGTAATGTCTATTTTTGCTTTGAAAGATCATCTTACATGTGATGTTTGTCTCTGTTAAGTGCATTGCCTTTATTATTGCAGTAGCTTTTCTTTTTTAATTACAAAATGCTGACAAGATGTTTTGCAGTGACATATTATAACTACATTAACCAGGTGCATTAGGATCTGTGTGTATGGCAATGGATGCTTTCTCTTTGTCACTTACATAATGAACCTTCTGCCTGCACAGAATAAAATATTTATCTGGAATACAGGCTAAAGCAAATGCTGGAGACTGGAGGAGGGAAAAACAGGCTGCCTGCAGTGAATAATTGTTATAATCTCATTGTCCTTTGCAAAGTTGTTAATTAAGGCCTTTACTAAGCAGACTGTGCTTGCAGGAGTCCCACAGAAGTCAAGTTGTTGTGCTCTTGTGCATCTGTTAGCTTGTGGTGTTTTTAGCGTACACATTGCTCCCCAAGTTTCATCTTCAGGGAGAACGTATATTAGAGGTGATGCCTGGTGATGCTCCCCCCCCGCTCCATTCTGTCTCTTGCACTTTTCTTTGAAATAAGAAAGAAAACAACACCTGAGGAGGCTGGTAAGCCAGTGTATAGAGCCTGAGTATCCTCCATCATCAATATTGGCAGGTAAGCCTGCTAGGGACGCGGGGCTGTTAGTTTATTTGCAGATGCTCTCTGGAGCTTTCTCTGCAAGGCACAAATGGTATAAATTGTGTGTACTTTGCCTACTCTGATTCCAAGTTCTTTTTGTTACTTAGTATTTGTACTTCTGTAGCAACTAGAAGATCCACTTAGGGATTTTGACCGTTCCTGGTAGGCAGCAGGACAAATAGTATATGGAAACAGTATTTTAGGTGAGGAGATCTGAGACAAAAAATGATCTATTGTTGTCAGTTTCTTTGTAGATATTAATGGAAAGGAGAATTTTTGAAAAACAGAATGAATTCATTTTTAGGTTGTTTTCTGTGTGAGGGGACAACACGGGAGGAAGACAAGAAAGCAAGAAAGTCTTAATTTTAAAAAGTAACAAATGGAGAAGTTTGGTGCCAAGGGCTGATTGGAGGCAAGAACTGACATCTTGGGAGCAGATGAGAGGAAATGGGATGTGTCAGTAAATCATGAACAGCCTCAAAACTCAATCCATAAATAATAGAGAAGGGAGAGCCCAAGGAGGAAGGGGGAAAACAGCAACACATGAGCTGAGAAAAAGGTATTTGCAACGTGATTTGGGAGGGAATGGTACTGGGGAAAGATTGCATTAGGAAGGCCAGAGAGAAGAATGTTGATGTGACAGTAGGATTGACCAGTTCCTGCGCGAAAAAGCAGGGGGAAAAAACCCCAAACCACATTATGCAGACAGAATCAGCAAAACAGGGATGTGAAGACTGAAGCAGAGATGGATCAACAGGTGGAAAAGCAAGTAGAGTCAGCGTGGGGACTTTCTGAGCAGGGAGACACTGAATATGGAAATGCTGCATGTACGAAGACTCAGAGCGAAATAGGAAATATGATGAGGATGAGGAGAATTCCTGGAGAAATAAAGGACTTGGCAGAAGCAAAGTAATTTCTATGTCTGGTGGGAAAGGAGGAAGAAAAAGGCAGAAGGAAGAGTAAGATGTGCAAATGTCTAAAAGTCTTGTGTCCTTTTTTTCTTGGTAGGAAGTTGGCAAAAGCTTGTGTGGATAAAGAACAGGAGGCAGAATGAATTGTGGAGGTGGATTTACTTTTATCAGAAAAGCAAACTTTGCTAAGGGGATGCCAGAGAAACTGATGGTGGAAGTAATTCTGGTCTCCATGATTCTACCAGAGTTGCTTTCCTCTACAAGGTGAGCTGAAGTGGTGTGAATGGAGGTGATCTGGGATGGAAGTTGGAAGATAAGACCTCGTTAAGTGTGAAAACGCAAGAGAGACCTTATTAATGGAAGAGAGAAAGGAAGGCAGTGATGAGGGGGCTAAAAGCAAACAAAAGTTTTTCCTCTGTACTAGACACCTGATGCAACTGAGTTGCGAAAAGGCTGACAAACATGAAGTGGGAATGAGGTGGAGAAAGCGTATAGTCCTAATAAAGACAGTTGTGGAACAAGGGCTCTGCAGGAGAAGAGTCAAGCCAGACCTGCGGATGTGAGACCAAGAAGATGGGTGGCCATGAGCACAGGTGGCTCATCAGCATAGAAGTTGCTGTCATTGAGGGTGAAGCTGAAGGAGAGCCAAGAGCTAGTCGGAGAGGAAGGATGATGAGAAGTCGGATCCACAGTAGACAGTAGCAATACCGAGCAGGCGAGGTGGCAGGTCTCCTTGTTTACTAGAATGAAGTATCTCTTTGCTGCGTAATTAGTTTAATGAAGTCAGTTATTTTAAGTTAAACATATATTTTGTAGGTTTTGGCAGTGTCTGTAAAAACAGGATTTAAAAAAAATCAACAAATATGTATGATTGAAAATGAGCTTCCAATTACTGTCTGTCTTAGACAGCTCATTTGTATTTATTTGGTGAATATACTGGGATAAGCCAGGAGTCGCACTGCTGAGCGGGGTAATCCTGGCGGAGGGAAGGGCGATGGCGGCAGCCCTTCCAGCGGGGTCTGCCCAGCGCCCATCCCAGCCCCTGCCCCGCTGCTGCGCGGGACCAGGAATGGCTATCGGCACAGGGCAGGTGTGCAATTTAATGCTTCCCAACCTCCAGCAATTTGGATTTTCAGAGCCAGTCAGGTCTTTTTAGCCCCAATTTCTCCTGTCTGTAGTGAAATTGCTCCTGGGAGGGGAAGCTGGCCGTGCCTCCACCGGCAGAGGTTGCTGCTGTCTCTTCACCTCCTCCTCTTTCCAAGCTTGCTAACCTGTCATATCAAGCGTTTAGCTGAAAGCAGTGGGAATTGTGAAGCTTTAATGTTTCCCAGACTGTAGTCTGCCACATTAACAAATCTTTCACTTTTCAGAAGATGATAGTGTCAATCACGGTGACAGGCTGAAAGACACCATTCATTGTTAATTAATTATTAGCTGTCAACTCAAAGACTTTGTTGAACTAAGAACATTCAGGCAGATTGTGGATTTCCTCTTTTTTAAACTTTATGTTTAAAGGACACTAAATACCCTTAATTATCAAAGTAAGTTGAAATCCTTTCGTACTTCTTTCTTCTGCATGTGACTGCTTCAGGTACAATATTAATTATAAATAGAATGAAGATTCTGTAGCTTCTTGTTGCTGATTTATGTTTTCATAATGGATGAACTAAAAAGGAATAAGTTTCCCTTATTTGCTTTGGTGACAGCCCATGATCCTGATGCTGCCTCTGACTTCTGGTGTTTGGAGGAAACTAAAGAAAAGAAACTCGTGTTTCTGGAGAATGCCTGAGGGATGTATAACCTGAAATGGGGGCCATGACTTTGTATCTGACTCCACGATGTAAAGCTTTGGATTTGAGTTGTTGGAATATTTCAGTGTCACGCCTCACGTCTGTTAGACTTTGACCAAGAAAATGAGGGTAGCTTTCTCACTGGGGTTCCTGCAGGTGGGAATGAATTCTTATGTTTTTTTTCCTATGTAATGATCTGATTTTCCAGCAGTTCTGGGCACACCCAGCCGTCATTGCAGAGCTTTCTGATACAAGAGCCATACGGTTAAATGTGAAGATGCTCATATGGATACTCTTCTGGTTGGGGGGCGATGGGAGTGCCCAGTCCAGGAAAGCAGCGTTTGCACGTAAGTGCTTGCAGAATGTGTCTGCAAGTTTGAAAACACTGAGCAATCCTCTCTCCAGTTGGGCCTGCCAAACATAAAGAGATACAAAAATACTTACCTACCTCATACGAGCGCTCTGAGGCTTAATTAATGCATATGGGTAAAATGCTTTGAGATCCTCAGGTCATAATGATACTTAGCACTTTATATCTTCAAAGCCCCATACCCAATGCGCAGGAACTAATCCCAAACTAATTAGGCAAAAGGCACTATAAAAGTGCCAAGTGTTGTTATTTGCCTTAAAGTATTATTATTTAATCACAAATTGCCTCAAAGTGAAGTGTGACTGTATGAGATTAGAGACATAGTAATTAAGGCCTTGATTTAATATTTTAAAATTATTCAGTGTACTTCAATGCAGCTCTTGAATTTTTTTCATTCTTTCCCAAACACCCGGCACACATTTTAATTTTTGTAAACACTGCAGCCTCATCACTTAATAGGCTTTCCCTCTTCTCTCAGTTGTGTGCCCTTAGGTTGTTGCAGTGCTGAGGGAAGATAGTTTGGTGAACAAGGATTTGGCCAAGTTGGAACACAGCAGACTGAGTGTGCGTGTGTGAATTAAATACGACACGAAGGAAATGTGTAAATAAAGTCTTTCTTCCATGTGTGGTAGATATATTTATGTATGTGCTGTGTATATTCTACAATGCAAAAACGGCTATGAAAGCATCTGTCAGCCGGCACTACTTATTCTGCCTTTGAGTTACAAGCTGCGGCAGATCTTCTTAACGATGACACTTCTCTGTGTGTCAGGGAGCAGCTGTAGTTGTTATACTGATTTGGGAAGCAATGACTTTGGGTAAATAGTCTGGCGAAATTCACCCCTCTGTAAAGAGGCTCAGGAGAAGGTTCAAGCACTGCTTCTCTCCTAGATAAAGCTATTGTAAAGGTGGCAGTGAATGTGAAGACCTTGTGTACAGGAGTAGATTTCATCCACGGTGTTATGGTGGGTTTATAGAAAAGCTGTTGATGGGAACTGACTATATTTACTCTTCTTTCTTAAGCAGTAGAAGAGATACAGATGACTTGAAGTTCATAGTTACATGAGGACTGGAAGCCGCATGACCATACTGTGCCACTGTAACTTTACAGATCACAGATCTTGGCGGAGGTAATCCCCAGTCTTCTAGTGCTGTGAGAAGAGACTGTAATTAGCAGTGAGGTTGAACAAGCAAGTTTATGGGATGAGAACGCAGTGACAGGGGAAGAATGTGGAAACTTTTTACCAAGTGAGCCTTGTGGTGGCGTGCAGGCAATATGGTGACATACTGAAAATTCAGTAGCAGCCACGCAGATACTAACTGCAGAGTCATGGAGACACATCTGTAGCAGGAGAAAGAAAGATCCCATAGCCCCGGATTGCAATAACACCATGCTTCCTGAGGAGGCTCACTGCTCCAGGGAGAATGACTTCTAAAACGAAGTAGTACTCAGTATGACAGCAGCACCACTGAAATCGTACTTATCCTTGCATGTGCATTCCCATTTGTAAATTATAATTATTTAACACTTATCCAATCAAAGTAAGCTTTAAGAAGTTTGGTGGGTTTTTTTTTTGGTAGAGCAATGGGTTATTCTAAACCATAGCAAAAAGTTATAAAGTGAATTTTCACAGAGTCATGAAAACACATCATCTCTGAACTCTTACTTTCTCTCCAGAAACCTTCCCCTGTGACTTACAGCATTTTTTCATGCCTTGGAAGTTTGCGGATCCTATCTTTTTAGGGGAAGCTGTTCTGTTCCCAACTGGCCTCAGAAAAGATTTGAGACCTGCAATTGTTGACATTGGTCTGTATTAAATTGGTTAGAGAGAATGGCTTAGGTTGGTAAGGCGGGGCCTAGCTGTGGAAAAATTTGGAGGATATTTGTGTCTCAGTTGCTGAGACATGCAAACCACTGAATGCTTGAATGTTATTTTAAAGCAGGCAAATTTTGAGGGGGTTCATGATGCAGCCACGCTCACTTTCATGGCTCAGGTGTCTCTTTCTTGTGTTGTTTATCTTGCACAGCTGAATTTCTTTGTTGCTACTGTAATGCAAAGCCCATTTGCAGTGGACCAGATGTTCAGCTGTGAAACTGAAGTAGCTTCCCTGACTTCACACCAGCTGAGGATGCAGTGCTGTACAGCGGCACTGGGGTTGCAGCATACAACTCTTTGACATCTCAAAGCTTGAGATGGTTTATTTTTCAGCATGAAGGACCAGCAGTTCTCTGTTTAGTCTTAGCTTGCTTTTATTGAAGTGTTCAGCAGTCCTTTGCAGTGTAGGTGCATTGCCATGAAAGCCAGATATCAACTAACCTTTCCCTCCTCCTGGAATGCAAGCAAAAGTTCTCCATCCTAACAAAAAAAATCAACGTAGGAATAATCCTTAAAATGACTAATTGAACTAGAAACTTGTGCCTAGAAACATGAGTAGTTTTGTGGTAATCTCATTGCCAGCATGTATTTTGATAGAACTTCAAGAGCATCTACTGTAAAGCAGGGACAACTAAGTGCTCCAGACAAGCTGGTTCCTCTTGGAAAACTGAAGCTTTTATTGAAGAGGCTGTTGTGAAGCCCTCTCCTGGTACTTACTTTAGATACTAAGGGTGGAAAAGGCAGGGAGACAAAACAGTGAAGCCTGCTGTACTTAGGATTATATTTTAGTTAAGCTTCAACAGCTCCTTTTGTGTTAGAAGTAGAGGCCTACACAGATTGTGAAGGAGAGAGCTCAGGTGGGTGAAAATCAGTGTGGCTCTGCTGAAAGGATGTCAACTTTCACCAGCTCAGCAGCTGGCCTGTGTGCCTTTACAATGATAAAACCTTCTGAAGAGTCCAAAACATGGTGTGCCACACCCAAACATACATTGAGGCAAGTGACATTATTGTCTTCCCATTGCTTACACACCTTGGGGAAAGCTGAGGTGAAATGAAGCGCTGACCTAAAAGACAAGAGCCCCTGAGGCGATAGGTGCTATCAAAATGTCATCTAGATAAATAAGGACCCAAACTCCTAGTATCTTAAGTAGCTAGACTATTGATTAAAGAATCATGATAAATGAGTATAGGGCTGTGAATTAGATCAATACCATCAACCTTAAAAGTCAATCTCCTGTACCAGCTTGAACAGAGACACTAAAAAAATGTACTCAGGAGAACCACAAATCCTTGGGCTGATGGTGGCCTTGAGGCTTTAAGTTTTTCCTCTGCCGTTTCTTTTTTTCCTTTGTTTCTCTGAATAAACTTCAAAGAACTGGCAGAAGAGATGTTTATGCCAGTAAATGTTTAGTAGTCCACAAAATAAAGACTACCAGTCACCAAAATGTGGGCCTTGGAGCAGCTTAGGATATCTTCAGGACATTGCTATGCAACTCTTAGGGAGCAACTTTTCTGTGCCAATCATTGCACTAAAAGTAAAGGGTCCAATCCTCAGCTATGGTGGACAGACATTGACCCTCTTGGGGTAAATTCATGCCTGCAAAGAAGCAAGCCCTAAAATTTCTTTCTTTCTTGAACAGGTTAACACATGCTTGGGAGATTCTGCAAAAAATTAAATCTTTCTACAGGGATAAGAAAGAAAGAAGTGACTAGGTTGTGGAAAACTAAGTACCCTTGCATTATGTTCTTCTCTGGATGAGACTTGGGAGGGGGTAGTTGACCATTTTAGCATGCCAGTTATTGGAGCAGAGTAAAAGCAGCGGTGTTATGCTGAATCAGAGCATGTGTCTCCCAGTAGAGCTCTACATGGACAAGGGTTTCATTAAAGATCTGTTTCTCAGGTCATATTAACCTTTTTATGTAAGCTTCAGCAAAGTCACGTAACCTTTTCCCATCTTTGGTTTTGCATATATAAAATAGAAATGATCTTTTATGTGCATGCTTTATTAGATGCTGAGATGATTCATGATTTTCTATTTCTTATTACTTCTTTCTGTTATTCTTGCAGCAGAATTGCTCCAGGGTTTCTTAAAGTACCTTCCTTCCTTAGCCTACATCTCTGCAAAATGGAGATGTAGCAGCCACTGTTGAAGTATGGCTGTTGGCTCAAACACTGCTGAGGATGTTTGTAGGAAGTATTTATTTTCTTTTCTTTTTGTGAGAGAAGTCCTAGCATGCCCAGTCCTTATTCTTGCCCTTCAAAGTTTTTTCTTCTTTAATGATAGTTGACTTCAGAGGCTACAGGTGTGTTATTTGTATCTCACCATGAGGAAGGGACTTTCATCAGTGTTTCTGCACTGAGACAGGACTCATTTAGCACGGATGCTACCCACGATTTGTTGAAGGTGTATTTTCATGGTGCTGTTTTTGGAAAGTTTCATACAAATCAGAGTGTGTGAACAACCTGTCTGTTTCTGACTGTATACAGCCATTGCTGTGAGAGTTTGTCTTAAGATGCTATTAAGATGCTTTCCCAGTACTGATACGAAAACTATATCTATGCTGGTAAACTGTATGTGTGTTGATTTTAATAGAGCACTCTCATCATCTGACTTCTTAGGATGAAATTAACCCCCTGTGCAGATATCTGGCACTTGTGCATCACTTGAGTCATCTTTTGACTTGTAAATTGTGATTGAAATGGTACCTAGCTCTTCTGCTGGTTTACTTCACAGAAGTGAATTTCCTGTAAGCAAGGTAGCAACTCTTAAAGCAGAAACCCTCTCCTTCCCAGCAGCATCCTCATCTTCACCTTCAGAGTGCTGATGCTTCCATCTGAAATGGGGAGACAAGCTCTCAGAAAAACCTGCTGGAGAGCAGTGGTTGTGGGGATGATTGCTAGGGAGTCATTTATGATCATTTATAGAGGGCACCGTACTCAGCTAGTGTTAGTGCAGAGGAAAGAGAACTCCAGCAGAAATTGGGTGTCTACTCCAGGGAGTTTCAGTTCCCTTTTCTGTAAGGGTGATGGTCATTCAGAAAGATTAGTGGTGCACTAGGACATCAAATAGCTTTTAATCTTTACATGATTCTTCATGGCAGAAATTTGTATTAAAGAGGGAAAAAGTTAAGGAAATATTTGCTGATGTTGGAAAGATTTTCCAAAATCATGATTCTAGAAAACTAAAAAAAAAAAAAAAATTTAAAAATGGACTCAATTAGAAGTGCTAAATGAGGATCATAATGAGATATCCAAAGGCTTGCCAAGTGAATTTAATCACTTTCTGATCCCAACAGCCCCACAATTCAACTCTTTCTTAGCATAATTAAGCAAGTGACAATGAGGATGCTATTCCAAGACATGGTAATGAGATGCTGTGGGGCCTGAATTCAGCTGGAGGGGATTTCCTATTAAATATTTATTGTATGTACTCCTTCTTCAGTAGCTAGAAATATAGAAAAGGAAATTTAGCCAAATAGAACCTCTTTTCTGAAATTAATCTGTGAAAAATCAAAGAACTGTGGTCACTTGGTTTTGGATTGACTATTATTTTTGGCCTGCGGGCTGCATTCAGCATCAATAAAAATCATAGTTTATGTAGGAGGAAAATAAATTGGAGGAAGTCAGAATGTAGGAAAATAAAAATGGAAAGGGAATGAAGAGGAAATAGGAATGTGACAAACCAATTAGAGAGAGTACAAATGATAAAAGTCAACAGGAATTAACTAATGATGGGCTGTAGAATGCTGAAAGACTAGGTTTAAGGGGAAAAGAAACCATGTAGGAAGGAAATAATTGGATAACAGAGATGATGGTATGAGCCAGTGAACTAAAAAATAATAAGATGTTTAAGCATAGTGAACATTTAATTCTGGATCCAGGAAGAAATGAAGTATGCTTTCCTCACGTTACTGTAGACACTTTATGGGGGTTATGGAAGTCATGGACAACCTATGTTTAACTGAAGCTGTAGAAAAAAGCTCTGTCAAGGCCCCAGGGATTTATAACACATTTGCACATACACAAGCCAAAGAAGAATGCTGTTTAGGCTACAAAATTGAGCTGGGGCCTTCTCAGCTATTGATTTTCCTGCCTCCAAAAAAACCAGCCTGCTTTAATGTTCCTCAGATATTCTGGTCATCTTCTGTGCTGTGTTATTATCATCCTTACAACAAAGGGAAAAATAAAGGCAGAGCAGACTTAATTCCTTATTAGTGTGGGAGCACCTAAAATTAGATTGGATGGTGTTGCTAGTGGCTTCTTCAAATGCAACGTGCGCATGAGAAAATGTGTTCATAAACGCCTTCTTATTCCAGGCTGGAATGTGCAGGGGCAACAGGTCCTGGGGGTCAAAGAGCGGTGCAGGTGTAGGAGGACTACAGAACACGGAGGTGGTTGCAGACTGTGCTATGCCAAGGTCCACCAAGCTCTAACGCTGGAGGAGCGGGCTCTTACCTTGCTTCCCTGCCTTAAGTTCAAGGACCAGTTCTTCCTAGCCTTTGGGGAAGTGTACTGGATGTTCTCTGCACCCTGCTTATATTCTCCATGGTTTTGGGAAGCAGATGAATAGCTGAGAAATGAATGAGATCTGGGAAAGTAGTGGAGGAGTATTAGCTTCGATGCAGAAACTGTAAGCTTCCTCTCTTTCCTCCCTCATCCATCTCCTCAGCTCTTTGGGCTTACTGACTGTCTTTCCCTGGGTGTTTGAATGACATCTCTGGGGTATATTGGAATCCCAAGGAGAAACTGCTATGTAAATAATAATAATCCCTGTCGTACTTGCTAAATGGCACTCATAATTTAAAAAAGTTTTTGGCAATAGGATCAAATTAACTTGATGAGAAAGCTCTTTTTTTTTCTTGTGAAGTACTAGGAAAGCTGTGAGACAGGAGGTGCAATTAATTATCTCACTTGGATTAAAAGCTCTCTTATTTGATATTTGATCTCTTATTACTTGATTTCCCACAAAATTGCTGGTAACGTGCAGTCTCACTTAATAGCTCATTAGCACTCCAGTGTGGTATTTGTAAGGTGGTCAGGTTTGTGTATAATAAAGCAGTTGCTGGCTAGCAGTGAATGACTTCAGCCATAATTAATTAATTAAATGTGTGTAAAACACGGTTCATTAGCAAGGTGTGTGACAATCTCATGGTGTCCAGTGCTGTCCCTCTAATTGTGTAATGGGCGTGATGCTACCGCAGCATTGCTCCATTAGTTTCCAGCTTCTGCTGGTGTTGTTTAGGTAAAAGACCTCTGATTTCCAGGGCTTGTTCCAGTGACCTGCTAGCGTTGGAAGGAATTGTTTACGGTAACCAATTGAACAGCATTTCTTACTGTTTTCACTTAAAACCCACAAAATTAGAAATTATTACTGTAGCTTAGCAGCAGTAGCAGAACATTTGCTAGGGAAGCTGGAAATCTCAGTTCAACTATAGTTCAAGCAATAACTATTCTTTATACTCAATTATGCGCTGTAACCCATTAGGGAAGTCTGTGGTTTCCTGATGTAGGTTGGTTTTTTTTTTTTCCTTTCGTGTTACAGCAAGGTTGCAACTGCCTACAAGTGTATTAGAAATTGGTAGGACCGTACAATTATTCTGCAGGCTGTCTAACTTCTACCCACTATATTTCTCTGGCACATTTAGAGACAGAACAAAGCCAAGAGGTTCAGACCTTTAACCCAGATGTTGTTAAGTGTGGGAGAACGCTAATCTGCAGAACTGATGCACTTGTGATGTAAAGCCATTAGAAAGTCATTCTTCAGACCTACCAGATCCAGAAATCGGTGACTACCTGGTCTTCTGGGCCTTGATAGTGATTGTCTGTTCACAGAGGAAAAGCTTGAAGGGAAGTTACATTTTGCATTCAACCTCTGTGAAAATGGTATTGATTAATTCTATCAACACCTTGTTTGCTTTCATGAGCCAGGCAAAAACATTTTGAGAGTCTGTGGATGTGATGATAACAAAATCAATTAAAGGAGGGATGATATTCCCTATTGTAGTGAGTAGGGGCATTAGGAGCATTGCTCTTCTTTTGTTTCAGATAGATTCAGTCACGCTGAGCACGAGGTTCAGGCTCTGATGCTCACGTAGCTGTTCTTGTCGAGGTGTTTCTGTGTGCCATACTGTTTTGTGGTTGGGGGGCAGGTGGGTTTGTGGTGTTAATGTTATGGTTTGCTGCTGCCTTGTTTCTGGAATGAATTCCTGGAGAGCTTCAGTGCCCTGTGATACCGATATAAAAAGCCTGCAATAAAGATGATGTTGATGGCTCTGGCTGTTGTTCACAAATATGGTTTTACAGTGTTACTATCATATTTGACTGGTACTTAATTAGCTTTCTGTTCTTGATGTTTGCTGTAATCAGAGTGAGTGCGGGTAGTCTCCTCCGGTGGGTGCACTGGGGGTTATCCCATTGCAGGGGTTATGATGGGACTAGAAAAGAACAATGTGTGTGTTCTGGTGCCTTCCATGCAACAACTTTCATATCGAAGGCATTGCTTATTTTGGGACTGTTTTCTTTTTGGAGTTAGTGCGCTAAGTTCTCTGTAAAAATAACCCTTGCTGTTTTCCTCCTGGCTGGGGAAATTCTCCTGTTTCCTCTGGAGGAAGGACTTTCTTCTTCGATGATGCAGGTCACTGTGTTGTGACTTTCACCCAGGCCCCCAGATGGGGTTGTCTGAACTGACAAGGTAGACTTCACCCAAAATGTTGCTGAAGCACTGCAACATGCACAGAGCTCTCATGTTTTTGCTTAAAACATATCTAGCTATCAAGGACAAAGAGAAATACAGACACCAACTGCATGGGAAATGACTCTGAGAACAGCATCTCCAATTTCAAGAGTTATCTGCTTGCTCTAATTCCATTTTATTGCCACAAGCCTGAACAGCAGCAGGCAGTTACAGGCCAAATATGAATGTGCAAAGCTGCTCTTCCCACCTCTTTACCTTGAGCATCCCTCACCCGCCAGTTACCTGCTGCCAATGCCTTCAAAGCCATTAGTCCTCATTTCAGTGTTTTAAAATCTTATCTTTCAAAGTTCCCCTATAATACATTCCTTCCCAGAGGTAGGCAGTGAAACTTGTTCTTTTCGAGTGGCGATTTCTGAGTTATTGTGGTTTTTTTTTTTTTTTTTAATGCAGAGGGTTCTTTTAAAGAAGGATATATTATTTCCCGCTCCTTGAGTCTTCTTTCCCCCCATTATTACAATTTTCAAAAATGTAGATGCTCCTAATACAGCAGAGACCGTTCCACAGCTCTGCCTTTAATGGAGTGAGCAGATTGCAGTAAGAATGCGGTGCTGCTCAGTAAATTTAATGACTTTATGAAGATAAATGTTTCCCTTCCAAAGCCCCTTCTTGTCAGAATACATTTAATACTGCCATTCCTTTGAGAACTAAATTCCTGTAGCACTTTGCAGCATATTAGCATGTTTTTCTCACCACGTGAAATTGCACTTCAAGCAAGAAATAATAATGTTTCTGCATCCCCTTGTACGTTTTTATTACTGCCAATGAATAGGAGTAAATTAACTATTATGGCTAACATTATTCACAGGGACAAATTCCTAACTCATTTTACAGAGAATAATAAATAACTGAATAAATAAGATGCCTTTAATTTCACATGTGAATTATCAAAGATTCCTCTGAGTAGGAGGAATAGGGGCCAGTCGACTTTACAAACAAGATACAGCTCTACAAGAGAAGTTAGATGTGTGTCCACTCATCTTTGTTCTCTTTTATCCTCCCAAAAATATAAGGAATATCCTTATTATGACATGTGATTCCTATGAAAACAGGTTTCTCTTGCCTGATTATTTGTTTCTATGTATGTTTATCCAAACACTAATCTGGGAGATGAGCCACATTTTGCTGTTAGTTGCTTGGATGCTGTTCTGATTGATGGCAATTTTCGTATGGTTCAGTTCATCCGCAGACCCTAGAGTGCTTTTTAAGGACAGATTTGTTGCACCCTTTTACAACCAGGGAAACTGAGGCTTAGAGTGATAGGAGTCTGGTAGTAGGTTACTCAACATACCAAAGTAGATCACGATGTCTTAGGCCATCCTAATGATTACCTTGTCACTTGACAGAAGAACTGACCCTAAACAGAAGTCTTTGTTTCAAAAGAAAAAAAATATTTTGATATTGTTATCCAGTTCAGAAGGGATCAATCTTTATTTCAAGCATTTTAAAGCATGGTTAAAAACGATTATCAAAATATAAGTATACGTCTGTATTATTCACCAAGAACAGCAATTTCAGTGCAAATAAATAGTCCACGGTTTTGTAAACAGAAAAATGGGAATATTTGCCCATGATTTTTTTTTCACTGTGGAAAAAAAATGCCGTAAATAAATTCCTGCTTCTTCAAAATCTGCTGGCAATAAAATATCATTGAACCAAAATGGTATTTAATGAGAACATTTCACAATTCTTCTCGAGTCTTTTAAAATTGTTCTTCAAGTTCATGTGCTTAATCATGGTGTCTGCTCTTCTGCCTGTGTTTATGGATGTGCGCACACGCATGCGCGTATCTACTTTGGCTTCATTCCTAACTGTTGCTGCGTTGTTTTCTTCCAGGAGTTTGTGAGGATCCAGCAGTACCCTAGAGGGTGACTTTGGCTGCAGGTGGCTAACACTTACGGTGGGAAGATCCCCTCTAACCATACTTACCACCTACTTCAGTTGACTAACCCAGAAGGGTCTGCCTTAAACCTGTAAGTTGAGGAAATAAAATCGCCAGTTCTGCATATTGAGGTGACAAGGGCCAGATTTTCTACAAATTCGTTCTCAAAGCACTTGCACTGGGTGTTGGAGGTGGAGGAAGAACCAAGTGTGTACCTCTGTATTGTAACGCAGCAGCTGGCTTTTTGGTTGAGGGACTCTGTGCGTGTAACAAAATTTGCCACCCTTAGGTCATTGCTTATTCCTTGAGGATGGTTACTGGAAGGGTGGACTCTCCATGATTTAACATATATCTCTGCAACTCTTTCATTATAAATGTATACTTTGATTTCTGTAAAGGTGAGCTGAAGATGTGTCAGTGCTGTTGTTGCAGCTAGAGCCATGTAAGGACAATCCATAAAAAAACATTTTTACTGAATAGAAAATTGCAGCAAAGGATTGGTGAAAAATGTTCTTGAGAATTTCAAATTCTTTATTGGAAGCCCCTCCACGATGAAATGTTTCTTGTAAAGATTATTTTATTTGGCTGGTCTTTTGTTGTGGGAAACAATTCCCCTCACTTACTGTTTTTGCAGAATGAAGAATATTCATATCATGCAGAGGAGGACCACTGCTTTCCAGTGGTCTTCCAGCCCTGATCCCAATGCCTTTTTCATTTCCTTCTTGGCAGGCTTACTGAAGGAAGCTCCAGAGCAATCTCCTACCGCTAACAAGGGCCAACTCTCCCTGAGGAAGCTGCAGAGCCGGTAACAACTTTCAGCAGTGTCCCTGGGCTTGCACCTCTCTCCCCAGCCATGGGGCAGGCCCCGGTCCTTCGGCCGCCCCGAGCGCCCAGGGGTGGAGGCTGCGCTCAGCGCCAGGCCCGGGCCCGGGAGTTGGGGGCGGCTGGGGGCGGAGGCCGCGGGCAGGGCCAGGCCTGGGCCAGGGGGCGCCGGGAGGCTGCAGGTGGAGGCCGCGGCCCGGGGCGCGGGAGCTGCGGGCGGCTGCGGGCGCAGGCGGGCACTAGAGGGAGTCCCGGTCGCGCACTAGGCCGGGGCGCTGCATGGATAACGCACCGGAATGTCGGTGCTAAATTCTCCTTTGTATCCATTAGTCACTTTTGGTTTTGTTTTTGGTTTGGGTTTTTGTTTTTTTTTTTTGTTTTTGTTTTTTTTTTGTTTCTACTCCTCCTCTGTTCCTCTGCAATAACTGTTGTAAATTAAGCAGTTACTTCTCTTCCTCTGGTTTCAAAGCATCAAAGATGTCTGTGAGCCCGTTACCTTTGATGCTGATTTCCTGTTAGAATGCATGTTTTGGCGTTGCAACATCCTGAAAAAGTTTAATCTGAAGCAGAAGAACTGTAAAATGAAGAGAGCAATTATATACAGCCCAGAGCTCTGAGCGGCTGAAATGACAACAAAGTTTCATCTGTTTATTAGGTTAGCTCTGTTTCGGATAAAACACTATTAGCAATTTATGAAGAGGAGAGTAGGACTTTGAAACTGAATATCCATCAATTAAATCTGAGCATTTAAATATGAAATGCTTTTAAAAGTCAAACAACATCTATTAAAGCTCCAGATTTAGTCAATGAGATCAGGCTGTACCCTGGGTACACACTGAAGGAAAAACAGTGCATGCATGACAGGACCCTACCTGGGAGTGGGAGGGGATGTTCTTGCAGACAGAGAGGAAAAATGAGGAATTAAAACAGCTTTCTACTCTGCAAAGAGAATGACTATGTAAAGATGGCTACAGTTGTCAAGGCAACTTTGCTTTTACTACTGCTCCAAATATGGGCTCTGAAATCCCTTCCTTCCCCTCCTCCCTCCCAAAAAAAAACCCAGCAGATTTTTTTTAGGTAATTTTTATTTTTCAATAGAAAATGATTGAGTAAAAATAGCTGAGGGCTGACTTTCCTTCCAAGAGGAAATAATAGAAAATCAGCCAATATTTGGAATTGATGCTTCTGTCTCTAACTGATTCTTGGCAGTTAGTGATAAAGGTCTAGTGTTTAGCAGGGTAGATTAGGGAGCCTACTTGGAGTATGCAAAAGAAGAAAAATAGACATTGATCATCTTTAATGTAGAAGCAACTTCTGAACTATGTAGTTTCAATAGTGTCCTTTTGTTCTGTGTTTGTGTACCACTTAGCTATTGTACAGTATTGGTCTGCACACCGTGCTAAGTCACTAAAAACCTCTTTCGTTAGGCTTGAAGGCAAGCATGGAGAAGAGCTCAAATCCTTCAGCTGACTGTATTGAAGAAGATGGCAAGGCAGCCTGGATGAATGGGATTTGCTGTTCCCTTTGCTGCCGAGCACCTGACTTGTCCTGCGGGGTGGCCTTTTCTGTGATATTGCATTTTCACCTGGCGATTGAATGCTGAAAGAGTGACAGCTCAATGATGCTGTATTTACTAACGCATGGATCTTGCAGCTGTATCCTCATGGGACCCCTTGCTTTCCAGAGCAGAAACCATCTTTTGCTGTGTGTAAATGTATGCGTGTTTACAACATCCAGCAGAAGGGGCGCAGGGTTTGCGATCAGTACCTTAAAGATCGACAGTGGTTACATTCTGTCTCTGCCTACGGGCCAAACATGTATGCTTTAAATAATTTGTATGCCACAATAGAATCTTCACTGAAGCTGTCTCAGCTTTTCTTGTTTGGTCACAATAATACTGTCAATAATCCTTGTTTATACTGATAATGCAAAAAGAAGGACAATCTTGTACTTAAAGCCCAGGTTTCAGCTTTCTGACCTGTAGTACAGGAATATGAATAATTCCTTTTTCTCTCTGTCTTATGGCACTTAAAATGAAAGCTCTGCAGGGCAGATGCTGTATCTTAGTGTGTGTCTATGTGGTACCTAGGATGTGCTCTGATCTCAGCTGAGCCATCAAAGTGATGCTTTATCACCTGTAATGTCAAAGAACAGATGTAGCTCAGTGTTTTCTGGGCTATAAGAAGGGTTTATATTCTGCCTGTGGTTTCGCACTTGAAAATCAGTGTGGAAAAGCTGTTGTTTTTGAACAAGTTAATAATGTTCAAAATTTGTTACAATCCTTACTTTAAAAGACATTTTCTGTGGCGTCATATAGCTTGGTGGTTGTGTTGCATGACAATATAAACGTTTGCTGAACTAACTCCTTATGTTTTTACAGTAGTCCCAGGAATTGTCTTTGCCGTGATGCTTCACTGGTTGAACTTGATTGCCAGAGACCATACTGGGCAGAGACCATTACCCACCCTTTTGAGGTGAGGACTTTCTGCTATGTAACTTGTAGAGTATCTTGTGTAACCCACTGTAGCCTGTGAGTGGATGCAAACGAGTACTGTAATACAGGTTGGTGAATGCCACTTACAAGGATGTGATACCAATTTCCAGAGCAGATCACATAGTCCAGTGTTGGATGGTTAAAAAGAGAGAGACAAAACGATCTTCTATATTTGTGAAGCTGTGCTTGGGGGAATAAGAGGAAATATGGGTAGTTGTGATGCAAAAAAATACAGCGCAATGTATTAAGGAGTTCCAGGACCACTATTCATGTTGACAGAATGTTTGCTTTGACAGAACCATTGATAGGTATAAGACTAAATAGATGTGGGGAAATAAATTCTTGCTGTAGGAAGGGGGTATTCTTTACAGATGTTCTCTTCACTGTCTCAGACCTGGTTTGCAGACACTGCTTCTAGGACAGAAGATCTGAGACCTTTGCCTCTGAGGTAGTTTGGATTCCTTTCATAATCAATGGAAACAATGTGTTTTCTGAGCTGTGATTTATCTGATCTCTTTGAGATATGTGCCTTAGAGTGAGGTGAACATGTAAAATCTCTCTCTCTAGGGGTAATAAAGTCATACTGGAAAAGTACCGTAAATGGAGAAGTCCCCACTGCTAATCAAAGTTGGTTCCTCCTCATCCTTTTGGGACCTCATAATCCTAAGGAGTCAGTTGCCCAGAGGCTTGACTGGAATTGATGAAAAGGTGTTTTTGAAATCTCATTGTCTGTCTATCAGCATTGTCAGGAGCTAACTGTCTTTTGAAAGTCCAACCTTAGGTGCATAGCTGAGTTGCGCTAGCCGAGTCTCTTCTCCTATGGAGCTATTACTGTTCAAAGGCCTCAGTGGATGCCTGACTGCCAAAGGACAAATACAGTTGTGCCAAGGAGGGAAAAAACTTCCCTGAACTCATACCTGAGTTCTTGGCAGGTTCCTCATTGCCAAGTCACTGTTTTGTGTTAATATGACTCTCCTGTACATATATGTTGGTTTTATTTTCTGGTGGAACACGTAAAGCATTGGCACTTGTCTCCATTCCTCCAGGTTTGAATGTGCCTGTGATAAATAGTTCAGGAAAACATTATAGTACGAAATGAAAGTTAAGCTACACTGGCATTTGCTACTATGTAAACAGCAGTTGTTAGGAAACGATAAGCATTACTGATATCCCAAATGTGTGTATTAGTGGGAACAATGTTATGTAAAATGTTAACATCTGTCAAGACAATATAAACAATTATAAGTAACTTTCTTTTAATGACACAATTATACCATAACAAAAGGTGCACTGTAAATTAACATGACACCACACCAGGTTTATGTATTTTAGAGAATAAGTTCCAATCGAGCTAAGAAAACAAACAAAGTTTCCAGAGAATCCCTTCGGAAAAAAATAACTCCACTAAACCTTTACGAAATAAAGTCTGGGAACTGAGATTGTTATTAAATCTGACCTTGATCAGATTTTTATTATGTCAGAAAAAATGGTTCTTAAGAGACAGAGTTGTCATGGGATTAGAGTACATCTACAGCAAGATGTTTCCATGGCAACAAATCAAACACCATTTCCTAAGTCTGCAGTCGTCTGCTTCAAAACCATGAACTTAGCATTGAATAATTATAGAGAAACGCAGTAATGTTGTGTAAAGAGAGGGGCGAAAATAAATCAATCTGGAGGCAGTGATTTATTTTAAAATGTCAATTAACCCTATCAGTGTGATTGTTTGGAGCTTCTGTTGGTGGTGACAGGTCCCGCGTAGGTATTTGGTTTTACAAATTGAAAGCATAATTTTTTTGTCACACATAACCTTAAAAAAAGTGAAAGACGAATCATAATTCCACCAGAATTAATGAAGTCTGAAAGTTATGTATAAAAGCTGTAATAGAAATTCAGAGTTGTGTCAGAGACTCCGGGCGGCAGTAGCACGTGATACTCTACCTGAATTCTCCTCATGTTTGAAGGATCTGAAAACATACTTGATACGGGTACGTGTTTAGTCTCCTACAACCAATGAGCTATCTAAATTCATAGGCTCCAATGTCACACAGCTGTAATCTTGGTGGAAAGTTAAACCAGTGAACACATCACCACTTAGAACTTGGGGAGTGAGTTAAGGCTATTTAGTTTATCAGTCTTTTTCCCATTCTGCCATAATTGTATTATGAATGTATTGTTCTCCTCCAGAAGCCATACCTTCTGAATTTATCTGCTGTGAGGTGACATCTGTCTCTATCTCTCTTTCCCCCACGCCCCTACAAAATGGAAAATGCTCTTCCCCTCCAGTTGCTGGGAGGTTTCCTAGGTACATCTGCGACATATTGTACCACCAGGTTAGAAGACAAGTTGCATTTTGACATTGCACTTGATGAATGACCTTTAATAAAAGGACGCAGGTTCAATGCAGAAGCACAGTCTTCAAGCATTGAGTGCAAATAGCCTGTGCCTGCTTTCTTCATTTTGGGTGTGTGTTACTCCACAACGTGAAGGCTGCAAGATGGTGTTAGCAGAAGTTTTGGAAACCACAGGCCTGAGACTCAGTAGTGACACGCTGCCCATGCTGTTGTAAATGCTCACACAGCTGCACATTCTCTTCTCCAGCAAGGTCTTGCTAACAGAAGAATCCTAGGATGGGCCATTCCTGTGCGTGTGTTCCAGCTACCGATAATTTGATTAGCAACAGTTGGTGTCTCACCATTCGGTCACGGACAGCAAGCACAGATAGAAGTGTGCTAATGTTGGGTTGCAGACTGCAGCAGTAGATCTGCTGTAACAAATAGGGTAGCACTAAATTGGCCCCTGATTGCAATATTAATTCTGACAAAGGGTGTGGATTTTATGCTGCAACATAAGCAGTGGTCTTAAGGGGAACTGGTGTAGTCTTGAAAGTCATCACAGCTCCTGCTTTCTCCTTTGCTGCTGTTTAGTGGGGTCATTCAACCCATCCTCTGTTTCTGATTCAGCTACGCTTGCTCCTGGTGTGGTGATGAATCCAAGTCCTGCTCCAAATCAGGTCATTTGATAAATGTGTGGTGTGGGTACCACTCCAATTTTCTCAAGAGACGCTCGTTTCAATGTGGAAAAAATACTGGAATCTGGATTTGTACAATATTAATTTACCTACCTCAGGAGGCTAAATTCACACTTTAAACCAGGAGCTGTTATCTTATTTTAATTCAAAAGATCTGTGGGGGCATTCCTGTAATTTTAAAATCAGTGAGTCAGAATAAGGTAAATGCTGCAGCTGAAACTTTCCTGTAGATTGAAATGATAGGAATCTTTCACTTCCTATGTGTGCACAATTTACAGCCATTAAAAGTATATTAGTGTCGTAGAAAATGGGAAAATTGTTTGTTCCCTAAAGCTGTAAGGAAAATGATACTCTTCTTGTTCACAATAGGGAATTATTAATAAAGATAGAGAAGTGATCCCACTCTGAAATACATAATGTTTTTAACATAGCTAAAAATAATGGTGATGTTCTGAATTTTTAATGGAAATATGCAGACAAATATTTGTATTTTCTTTCCTTCATGAATGTTTTTTACATTAATAAGCCCATTAGTGAAGGAAATAGCCAAAAATCAAAAGAACCTCCATTACCATAGTGTCACAGTTCTCAGTGAGTTTCTCTTCACATCCGCCCTGTGAGGTGCCATGAGATCTTTCTTTTCATTTTTGGCATTGGAGAATGCAGCCACTGAGAAGAGATATTTTCCTATCAGCTACCTTGATACTTTTGCAAATCCCAGGTGGTGCTTAGCTGCACCATTAATTACATGAAAACTCTGGAGTTTAATGACTCCACAACACTACACAAGCTAGATTTAGCAGATCATGAGCTTGAACTAGCCTTTTGCAAGGCTGTGGTTACATTTCTGGCTGTTGGCCATTCCTTTTAATGAGGCCTGCGCTCTTACGGAGCAGCATTCCAGTGTTTCAAGGCCACTGTACCACCCGCAGATGGACACCACGTGGAGTGGCCTTTGTTAGAAGAAATAACTGCCCACTGAGATCGTTGATCAGTATGCTTCAGCCCTCTGATGAAGCAAAGTTACATGAATTTGGGAAAGATAAAAGATAGTCTTATTAGAAACACCGTGTTGCTGTAGGTATAACAGAGAAGCCAGGCCATGGAAGGCTGCTGCAAGAAGTGCGCGCAACTTGGTAAAGCCTGGTGGGGTTGTTTCCTACAGGACTCCTGTGAGTCATTTGTCTCCAGAAATAAGCAGACAACGGCGCCTCAGTCTGTGCGCCAGTCAGGTCCTTCACAAGCTGGATGGCTTAAGTCTTAATTTAAAATACACAAAAGATGAAAGCTACCGAAAGCTTGTGAAAATGGGTTTGTGGGTGGAGCGTGGCTCATTAAATGACATAAAAGCCCTCCGGGAGAACACGAAAGATCTGAGCCATGTCCCTTTGTTGGTTTAACTCGTATACGCCTGTGTCATTTTTAAGTTTCTGGAAATGTCACCCTGTATCTTTTGCTCAGTAGTTTTCAAATTATGTTGAAGACTTGACTCATGTTGCCAAAGCTCTTCCTTTCCTATCTCCATTTCAACAGCAGAAGCATGTTGAGATGCCAGTCCCACAACCAGTTAGTCAGACTGCCATACTGGCAGATATGTGTGGCAGAGATGAGTTCTATCAACCTGTACAGATTAAAAAGCAAGAAGTAACCCAGGGACATTAGGACTTTGTTGTCATGCTCAGGTCAAACTGTGTGTTTACTGCTGCTTGTTTACAAGCTGATTTTTTGCAACCACACTTGCACATGGTCCAGCTCTCAGAGTTTGGCGTGTTACCATGAGATACATTATTACTAGTGGTTATTATGTTGTAGAAATGTCTGAATGTTACTTGAATTTCTTCCATTATCCTAACACTGAATTTGGCACTTTTGCCAGGAGAGTATGCTGACCGCGATGGATGGAGGATGGGAGGATGCACAACACCTTCCGTAACCATGACTCACCTGGTGTAAGGGAGGAGGCTGCGCTGTGTGGATCAAGAGGCTTTTGGGCAGTGTTTCTGGCTGGACGTGGTTGCTGATGATGGGAGGCTGTGGTGTCCTGAGCCACTGAAAGAGATCTGGACAGTGCAGGGTTGTGGTTCCCGGTTCTCCTGTGGAGCCAGGTCAATGACTCACTATGTGGTGAGTCAGAATACCTATTTTGGAGCTTGATTTCAGAAGAACAACTCATTTCTCAGGGTTTTCCAGTGGGGACCAGGTACCTCCTCCCTGCAGGCTCAGAAAATCTCCAGCTCTTATTCTTCATAATTGTCTGAGACGCCTTGAGCCAGATGCCAGCAGGAGAGCACGTGCTTGTGGGGAGAGGACTTGTTGCTGTCAGTGTTGATGGTACTTGGACAAATGAGAACATTCTTGGGCAAACGACGTGAGGTCAGAAGTCTGAAAAAATTAGTCTGGATGAATCAGAGTATGCCGAGGCCATCCATTTATGTGTAACATTACTGGAACGTCTTCCTGTATCATCAAATTTTAGATTTACAGGTTGTGTATCCTGTGTAAACACTGAGCTGCAGGTGAACGCTGGAGCCGCCAAACACAACCTGCAAGTAAGGAGCATAATCAGAGTGATTTTTCCTCTAAACAGAAGGAGGAGCTGGCCCTGCTTTACACTTAAAATGGAGTTTAGATGACTCTGGGCAACGGTGCAGTGGTTCTATTGGTTCAATAAATGCAGGAAAGGCAGGACTGCACATCTGAGCTGACCATGTGGGATACATAAGGGCTGGCAAGGGAAGTGTTTGGGTCAGCGGGGCTGAAGTACCTCGCTGTGAGGTACTGGTGAGGCTGGGCTGGGTGTGATGGACACCTCACGTAACAAGGTGGGGGGTTATTACCCACAAGCGGCATTCGGGGGAAAACGTTCGTGTGAAAAGAGTCTGAAAAGTCTGGCCCAGCTCCTCACGGGGGTGATTAATAACGGAAATGCGGTGGAGACTGGAGCAAAACAGTGGGTGGGGGCGCGCGGCGGGCGGGAGCGCGGCGGCGGGAGCGCGGCGCCCGCAGCGCGGGGCGGCGCCAGCAGGTGGCGCCCTCCCCCGCCG
This sequence comes from Ardeotis arabs, assembly GCA_011801015.1. Classification (NCBI taxonomy): domain Eukaryota; kingdom Metazoa; phylum Chordata; class Aves; order Otidiformes; family Otididae; genus Ardeotis; species Ardeotis arabs. The sequence goes on from JAAGAY010147854.1 coordinate 129,772, forward strand.
GCCGCTCCCGCCGCCCGGGGGCCGGG
>JAAGAY010147855.1:10352-74685 GCA_011801015.1 Ardeotis arabs
GCCCGCCGGTTCCACTCCGGTTTCCCTGCCGGGTGACCCTCGCCGGGCACGGCTGGCCGCTCCGCCCGCCCGGGGCAGCGGCCGGGTGCCTTGCCGGAGGTGCGCTGGGTGCTTTACCGAAGGCTGCGGGGGCTCCGGCCGCCGGGACCCGCTGCCACACCGTGCTTAGACAGCCACCGCGGGGCTGGTCCTGCTCCCTGTTCCACTTTCTCTTGGTGGCCTTCATCCCCCAGCCCAGGCTCTGGGCTGCTCTTGAAGTGGTTGCTCCCATGAATTCATCCCTCAGGCTCCTCCAGTCCCTGTCCCAGCTTTCCCTCCCCTCTCCCCCAGTACAACACTGCGGGCCCTCCGATTCTCCTCAAAAACTCAGCTCCGCTCCAGCTGTGCTCCATCCAAGGCATCCGGGTGTCCAGTCCTCCAGCCGGAGCGTTGCCCTGCAGCATGGGGCGAGGGTGTGTTTGGCTCTCCCAGAGGCAAAATTCTCCTTCCACCCCAGCCTGTGATCGTGAGGTGGCAGGGACTCAGCAGACACCCCAAGAAGCCCCAAATGGAGGGGTACCAGGTGGCACTGAGATGCCAGGCTGCCCTGTGGTGGCTGCATCTGCTCCTCACCTACTCTTCCTCACTGGGCGGCGTGCAGGACTCCTGCAGGGTGCTGGGAGAGGGGAGGCGGGCTGGGGCACCCAGGTCCGTCCCTGTTCACATCCAGCTAACTGAACAAGCCCCCTCCCCAGCACGTCGTCAGCCAGCTCCACCAGTGTCTTTACGTGGGTGGGCGTGCAGGGTGCAGGGATGAGGCTGCGTGGGGCTGTGCGCAAGAGTGTGTGTGTGCGCGTTTATCCATGGGAGTGTGTGTGCAAGGGGTACTCACGCAGCGTGAGGGGTGTTTGTTGGGGAGTGTTCATGTTGGAGGTCTGGAGAAGGTGGCTGGGATATTTTTGGGGCAGTGCCCAGCAAGACCAAGGTCAATCTATCAGCCCTGCACCTAGGGACAAGCTGTGATGGCCTTGGGGTACCTGGCTGACACAGGGCACCCCCCAAAATGCCCCTTGCCAGGCCCTGCTCTGTGTGCCTCATCCCGGCCCAAGCAGAAATGGCATTTTATTGCTGCTTCTGAGGACAGTCACTGGAGCTGCTGCGGAGAGCAGTCCTGGGAGGAGCTCCCAGCCCATCCATCACACATAGACTTGGCATTTATGAGGGATCTGAAGCAATAAATTCTCCCCAGGACATGCCTGGGAGTCGATATCAAGGACGGGCTTGGCAAAACCTCCGCATGCACCATGTGCACGCACAGCAGCTGCCGGCCGGCACTGCGCAGCCCGTGCTTGTTGCCTGCTCCCTCCTCGTGCCCGCAGGACCACTCTTGGGCTGGCCCAGGCTGAGGGTGCTGCCTTTTTCCAGGGTCAAGGGTCCCCTTGGCCACGCCATGGAGTGCCAATCGGCCAGCCTGGCCCTGTGCTGATGGCCGGGCAGAGGTAGAGACAGCCGTGGTTACGACCTTCTCTCCAGGACAAGTGCAGCTCCCACAGCCTTGCCCTCTGGTGCAAACAATTATTGGAGAACTAGTTTTATTTTAAAGACCAGTGAGGTGACATCTGGAGTGCTGCACCCAGTTGTGGGCTCCCCAGAGGAGGTGTGCTGGACTGAGTCCAACGAAGAGCTGTGAAGATGATTCAGCCATTGGAGCTTGCTGTGAGAGAAGCAGCACTCTCCATCCTTGGAGATGTTAAAAACCCAACGGGACACGGCTCTGAGCAGCCTGCCCTAGGTCATCCTGCTTGAGCAGAGGGTTGCCCTTGGCCATCTCCTCTGGCCTCAGCAATTCTGTGAGTTGGTAATGAGACTGCTGAACCCTGGAAAGATGCGGCAGATGTCCAAGACCAGGAAACAGAGAGAAATAAGAAGATGGTTCCACACCCTTTCTTTGGTGTGTTGTTTTTTTTTTTTTTTTGAAAGCATTTCCAGTTGCAGAGGATGGACAGCAATGAAAGCCCAAGCTGGGTGGTGGTGGGGGTTGGTCCGCCAGACCTCCTTTCGCCAACCTCACCAGAGGGCATCAATGGGGAATGTGGCATGTTCCCAAAGAAAACAACAGTTCGGGACCTGTGCCACATTTCTCCACCCGTTACTGGATTACAGTAACAAAAAAGATGATACACAATACACACATTGTCCAAAATTTGGCATTTTTTCTGTGAAGGGTGCTGGGATTCTGGTTAAGCCTGGCTTTATTGTGACATTTTGCTCTGTGAGAAAACTCTTCTTGGCTGTGCCCAATGCTGTGTGTTCCTTAGCAGAGCACAGACAGCCTGACAACAATTTGGCTGCTAAAACCTCCAAAAATAGAAGCCATCCTTTTTTCTTTCCTTTTTTTTTTTTTCCCCTTCAAAGAAACATTGCAGCATCACACCTTCCTCCTGGTCCAAACTGTCAAGCCTCTTCAAGTGGAGGGGCTGCATGCACGACGCTAAACTCCAAGATTGTGTCATTTTGGTTTTTTTCAAAATTTTGTTCTGAGAAGGTAGTATTTTCAGTGGTGGTGGAAACAGGGAAGCAAAGTTCGCAGGGTGGACTCAAACACTTGTTGGTTGGGGCTGCCCAGAGAAGAGCGTTTGGGGGTCCTTCTGGAAACCACCTGCCCGATGAGGTGACGGCGCTGGAGCTCACCCTCTGCTCCCCGGGGGGTGGATGGTTCCTGTTGTTTTGTGTCAGACTGGTTTAAACTGGGAGCTCCACCACGCAGCATCGCCTGTCTTTGCTTGGGGTTGTAGCACCAACGCTGCCGCTGAGAGCGGGTCCTCGCACGCTGCCCCAGGGCTGAGCTGGCAGTCGGAGTTGAAGCTGTCACCAATCGTTGCTAAAAAGCCATCGCGAGTGGGGCTGGAGGGAGAACTGAATTTTTAATTTAGTGCAAGAACCATAATTAAAAAATAATAATAGATTCTTTTAATCTGAATTTATATATATATATATCTATATTTAACAGGGCGCTGCCGAGTGCCTGCCGGGGACTGGGGATCCCCGGTGGCTCTGGGGACCCACCCAGGTGTTGACGTGCTCACTGGCCGTGCTGCTGGAGAGAAGAGGTGCCCAGCCCACCGCGGGCCGGACCCCCTCAGCCCCTCACAGCCCGCTGGTGAAACGCAGCTGACTTCGCTTCGAGCGTCAATTTGCACTCAGCTTTACCCCCCGCCCGGGGATCTCGCTCAGGTTGTGTTTCCCCGCCTTGTTTACGAGAACGCCACGCAGGACAGCACCGGAGGCTTTGCCTAAGATACATCACGTCCACTGCTGCCTCCTCCTCCGCCAGACCAATTACCCTGGCAGAAAGGGAAATTAGATTGCCCTGACACAATTCGTTCTCAATAAACCTGTGTTGCCTGGGTTTTACTCTTTATTTTTATCACATTATTGTCCTCTTGGTGTTTACAAATGGATTGCTCAATAATTTATTCAAATTTTTTTCAAGGAACTGAAGCCAGGTGGGCTGATCTGTAACTCCCCAACTTCTTCACCTCCTTTTAAATTTTTTTTTTCTATTTTTTTCTTTTACAGATAGACTTCTGCGCTTCTCTGGAATCTCTCCAGCCTTCAAAATTTGTCACCAACTACTCCTAATCGTTCGGAGATTGCTTAAATTTTCCGGAGTAATTTCTCTTGACCTCTGACTGCTCATATCCGTTGAGCTTATCTCTGCATCCCGTAACCGCTTCCTTCCTGACGCTGACCCCAGCTCCTACCCCCTTCCTCACGATAATTGCCCTAGATACCGGTTACAGCCTTACACTGTGAAAACCGTGGTGAGGAAAACACCGTTTGCTTCTCTGTGTAATCTCTTTTCTTCTTTTCTCCATCACAAGACACCAGTGCCCACTCTCTTTTATTTCCATTACACTTCCAGTGTATTTCTGGAACTTTTTTTGTTGCCTTTTATGCCCCTCACTGGCTGTAACCCACTTGGCTCCTTAGCCTTTCTCCCCTGCGCTCGGGCTTTCCCTTTACACTCATCCTTACACCCTCATTCCCATTTTTATAGGATTCCTTTTTGATTTTCAGGACACTAAAGCAGCCCTGATGCAGCAATATTGGTCTTTTACTGTTGTCCTGTGGTTCCTCTGCGTCAGGAAGTTTAGTTCCTGTGCACCTAATATGCTCTCTTTTAGTGACTTTCCACGCTCCTTTATTTCTTTTTTTCCTTAGGATGCCTTCCCCAAGGACTCTTGCTGGTGGTGAAGCATCCCCACGAGTTCATTGAGTTTGTGTTTGTGCAGCCAACTGTCTTTGGTTTGGATGCTCTCATTCTTTTAGTGTCAAAACCAACGAACCACGCTGTTTGTGACTGCTGTCCCCCACACGACGCCCAACCCGTTCTTCCATACCGTTCAGAAGCAAGACTGCAAGTTCTGCCCCCGCCACCCCCGCCACCTCCCCAGTCCCACCACTCTCTGGCAGAAAAAACAACCAGGGAACTTTCCAAATGTTCTCTGGGCAGGCTATGTCCTCCTGTATTTATTTTTGTGATGGAATGTCAAAATGAGATGGTTTAGATATAAAAAGTTGCTGTTTATGCAGCCAACGGCTTGCTGAATGAGGCCTTAACTTGAGAATAATTGCAGATAAAACGAAGCTATATTTTTGACGAATAAATTGTTCTTCTTTCAAATGTGCTCAATTTGAGGTTTAGTGCTGTGATAAATCTTCACTGACTTCTGTTCCTGAGAGAAGCAGCAGACAGGGAGGGAACATGCCCAGCCCTGGTGTGGTCCACGCAGCAATCCTGCTGGAAAACGGAGCCTCCTTCCCACTGGAGAGAGCGGTGGGGACCTGCCAGATCTGAGCACGAGTGCCTTCCCCATGATCTGCTCAGCCCTGAAGGGTGATGGGAAGGGGGAGTGAGAATTTAGGTGTTCAAAGAAAGTGTAGACATTGCACTCCAGGACATGGTTTAGTAGGCATGGTGGTGTTAGGTTGATGGTTGGACTTGATGATCTTGGAGGTCTTTTCCAAACTTAAAGATGCTATGATTCTATGAATGAAAGAGAGGTGGGTTGCAGACTGGTTATAACCTAGAAGAAATGTGCCCAAAATGCCAATTTGCCTTCTAGCCAGAGTCAGTCTGTCCCTTTGTCCATCCCTGCATCCTTCCATCCATCCATCTGCTGCCTCTAACAATGAAATGTGGGAAAAGAGACTGTTGTAGACTCACAGAATGGTTTGGGTTGGAAGGGACCTTTAACGGCCATCCAGTCCAACCCCCCTGCAAGCAGCAGGGACATCTCCAACCAGATCAGGTTGCTCAGAGCCCCGGCCAACCTGGCCTGGAATGTTTCCAGGGATGGGGCATCCACCACCTCTCTGGGCAACCTGGGCCAGTGCTCCACCACCCTCAGCATAAAACATCTCTTCCTTATGTCCAGTCTGAATCTACTCTCTTTTAGTTTAAAACCATCACCCCTTGTCCTGTCACACCAGGCCCTGCTGAAGAGTTTCTCCCCATCTTTCCTGTAGGCCCCTTTAGGCACTGGAAGGTTGCTCTCAGGTCTCCCTGGAGCCTCCTCTTCTCCAGGCTGAACAGCCCCAGCTCTCTCAGCCTGGCCTCACAGCAGAGCTGCTCCAGCCCTCTCAGCATCTGCGTGGCCTCCTCTGGACCCTCTCCAACAGCTCCATGTCCTTCTGATGTTGGGGGCTCCAGAGCTGGATGCAGCAGGTGGGGAGTACTACATATTCTGCAAAACCTTTTAAGTCAAGGAGGCAGAGGTGCACAAACCAAGACAGGTCTGAAGGTGCTGTGGTGGCCCAGCTGAGGCTGTGGGTGCAGCCCCATGCTAGCAGTCATGAAAAGATTGATGCAATGGTAGTGGATGACAAGGAGTCACCCAGGGGCTGTAAGATGGAAGGAAGCCAGGAGTGGTGAGGAGTCAGAGGCACCAGAAGACAATTTCTTATCCCAAAATGTGAAGCCATGTTCTGTATCAACAGAAAACAAGGTTGCGGCCTCTGCAGTCAATGGTACACAATGAACTCATGAGGATACACGATGGGAACAACCCATTCACTGAACTGACACAGCCAGAAACAACGGCCACCGCTGGCCCTGTCATGTCCTTGGGGCCGTCAGGACTGTCCTAGCGGGAAGGTCCTCCCAGCACCACCCTTCTCACCCCACATCCCTGTTGGTGCTGCCCATCATCTGGGACCACTGGGTCGGGGCTAGAGAGCAATGGCCAATCCCCATGGGGATCATGCCAGCCCAGAGCGATGACCTGAGGCCACAAGCATGGCCCAGTTTGGGGACATCTGCTTGTGCCATCAGGGTAGCACAGGGCAGGGTCAGTCCCTGACCCGGGGGGCTGCGAGGGCTGCCCAGACCTGTCGTTGCGACGGCTCCGGCTCGGAGGGCCACAGGTCACAGCTGTGACCTCAAAAGGGAAACGCTAAGCTGCTCTGCTTTCAGAGAAGCTTAGCACTGAAAGCTGATTTCAACAGCTTTTGCCTAAAGTTTTAAGACCCGTCACTAATCAGCAGCTGGTTTATGGCTGTTGTAAAAGATCAGAAAAAAAAAAAAAAAGAAATCTCCCGAAGTTGGGGGGGAGCGCTTCCCAGCTCCCGCATCCATCACCGGCGGTGCCGACATTTATGAGTGCAGGGAGCCATAAATCCGTGCGGGGCCGACATCGGCCTGGGACTCGGTGCTGAAGGGGAAGTGTTGTGTCTGAGTCTGTGTCCTGCCCTGGGAGAAACTTTATTAATGCTTCACAGGATGAGCCAGACGCATCCAAGCCCCGGGACATCCATCTCTGGATTTTGCAGGCACTTCTGCTGCAGCCTGGTGCTCCTGCCGCGTGATTTTCTGCTCCCAAGTCTCCTTTAGGCAGGAGAGCTGGGCATTTTGTTGAGAGGGGGACAGGCGGTGGCACATTTTGCTGTGATTTCGGTTGCCCTCCTGCCTCCCCTGCTTCATGCAGCAGCTCTGGTGCAAACTGCATCCCTCCTCAGGCTCGGAAGGGAATGGAGGAATTGGGTCCAGACTGGTCCTCTAGATGAAGCCACTCTGCCTCAGACCCTGGGATGCTCTGGGACATGGGGAAAAGCCCCTTCAAGGATGGCTGTAGTTTGAGGGGTCTCTTTTCAAGTGCTTCTGCAGACAGTGGGTCCCGGCCCTGCTGCCACAGGAACCCTCTGGGGAAGGCTCCCAGCTCTGTGCTACAGGCTTGCGGTAAAACCCAGCTGGAGTGGAGGGTGCTATGGGCAGCAAAAGAGCGTCCCTGCTCCGGGACATCCTGGGGCAGCGGGAGCTGAACTGCAGCAGGGGACTGAAGAAGCCGGGATGGACCCCAGGCAGCCCCCAGCACTGGTTGCACCAGCCTGGTGCAACCCTGAGCTGGGCCTGCTGCCAGAAGAAACCAGAGCCGGCCATCCCTCCTGGGCCCAACAGCCATCCTGCAGCACCCTGCATGTGCTTGCTGCGTGATGGCAATCACCCACCGCAACACAAACCTCCCCTCCTCACCAGCGCACGACCAGGGTCCCTTCCATGTCAGTCAAGGAGCAGGAACAAACACAGGGCAGCTGAAGTGAGGGGAGGCCAAGAGAACATCTTGGTCCCCATCCTGCACAAGCAGAACGAGGTGCTTGTGCAAGCCAGCAACTTGTGTGGCGGATGCCTTGGGCACCAACGAGACCGTGTGCTTGCTCGGCCGCCAGCCCTCCAGCAGCCCTGCTTCCAGGGCGAGACCTCGCTCCTTCACCTCGTAAAATATTTTCTTTCCAAATTTAAGGAAACCCCGCATGTGTGTGTGGGGGAAGAGGCCTGAGATGTCCCCAGCTGCTGCGTTTGCTCCGATTACACATAAATTGACATCTTGTAAGAGAGCTGTCCAGAATACTGAGTAATTATAGCTCGCACTGAATCGCAGAGGAATGTGGGCACAGCATCTCTTACAAATCATTGCAAAGACCCTGCGGATTAAATCCTTCTTCCACCCATAAAGGGCTGCATTTGTGCTGTAAACAGTAAAAATGGCAAGAGCTGTTCTCAGTGAGGACGTACTGCAACTGCTGACTCCAGTGCAAAACGCGTCTCCATATGGTCATTGCAGCTGAAGGACAAACCCAATATTTTATGTTTCTCACAGTTATTGTTCATCAAATGTTTATGAAAATCCATAATGACTGCGTATGATGAGCGCATTGTTTGATAAAGGGAATGAGGTGAGGACCCACGTGAATTTCCGACCCAGATAATACAGACCACTGAATTAATAGCTTAATTATGTCGTAAATTTAAAAACATTTTCTGGAATTAATTTTGTTCTTATTTAACCTAATAACTTGTTCATCTGTAACTCTTTCTGGGATCAGGACAGTGAACCCACAGCAACGGTGATGCTTCCCCGAGTCTCAGTTTCTGTTTTCGTTGCCCTTCTGGAAGCTGCCGAGGGCCCAGCTCCCGCTGCCGCTGGGTCCCACGGCACGCAGCAGGGCCGGGGGTGTGTGATGCGCAGACGGGCTCCAAACGGGGCTCTGAATCACGTATCTCAGAAACACTGAATGCGTTGCGGCACCGATCCCCCTCTGCCAGGACCCGTGTGGGTTTATTCTCCTACTCGCATGCTCTGAGGTGCCTTCCCGTCAGCTCAGGGCCGTACGCATTCTGTGCGAGAGACATCCAACATTGCATTTTTCCAAGCAACCAGTTACTGCTCATTAACTTTACTTCCTCACTGTGCAACTGCTCAGCTCCATGCAAAGTTCGTTATCGCGCTCGGCCATACTCCTCTCTAACGAGCCGGTGTCTGGATCCTCCAGCCAAGGATGGCATCCCTGCTTTGGTGTGGGTGTTGACCAACTGGAAGACGAGCAGAAAAGAGCTGCAGGAAGGGCAGAGTGGCTGAAAAACCTGCCTTACGCTTTGAGGTGAGGGGACAGGTTGCAAGGTGACCCACCTGTGGTGCAGGAGTCCTGGTTTTTGGAGAAGGGTGCTGGTAAGAGACAGATATTTGGATGAGCAGGACAGCACTTAGAGAAGAGCCACTGGTGAAAGCAGACACTGGGATGAGTCAGATCAGAAACAACAAAAAGAGCAAGAACAGTTCAATCTGGCAGATTTGGTGTCCCGGACAATCTTCTACTGGGGAGCTGTTGGGGAGCCTTGGGTCTCTGCCCCGCTGCGTCAGTGGAGAGCCAGTGATGTGACCTAAACCCTGTGTTTGAGGTGCGTGGGGACTGCCTGGGCCACAGCCATTCCTCCGCATCCCCTGCCCTCGCCTGCACCCGTGTTCTCATCCCCTTGAAGCTGTGTGCCCCCGTCTGCCTCCAGCCTCCTCCTGCACATCCCCCGTGGTGCCCACTCATCCAAAATGCCAGCACTTGCTCCACAGCCCAAGGAAACCCTCTGGGAATGGGTCACATAGCAGTTTGGGGAGCACTTAGGCGCTGGTTGTGTCCCATCGCTGTCCTGTCGTTGCCAGGCTCCGGCCTCAGCCTGTGCACCTCGCTTTGGAAAATCGGGGCAGTTTCTCTCCAAATCCACGACATAAACCAGCAATCGGGATCTTTTCCATTCCACTTTCTGGCGGTGCTGTAAATGGAAACGTCCCTGCATGCCGTTAACATGTCAGGCGAGGAGATTTGAGGCTTGCGCTCCTCAGCAGATCCGCTAAACGGTCTCCGAAACACAGCTGCGGGTAATTCGGTAACAACCAATGCCCCATTAACAGCACGCAAGGCCTTGCAGCAGGCTTCTGAGTGGCATCATGTAATTAGCTGAAACTTCTGTAAACTATAAATACATAATTAGAGTCTGCCTAACGAATTGCAGCGGTGGAGGTGGGGATGTGCGCACACTTCCCGGGCGCAAACGCTTCCCCAGCTGGTCGCAGCGCGTTCGAGCAGCATCTCGGCGTTTATGCCCACTTAATATTCCACTTGCAAAAAGGTGTTTTATTAAATGACAATTTGAAACTTAATTGTATTAATTTTCCATTGATTGCATATCTAATTCTAAATGAAGCCACTGGCATCTCACTTCCCTGCCTGCGCGTTGAATTAATCTTGACGGCCAACATCCCTGCAAACACAAAAGCTGATGGAGTCACAGGATGGTCACCTGTGTGTCACTCGTTTGTGCAGGTGCTGAATACTCACCCTTTGCACCCAAAGAAAGAGGACAATGCTTTTGCTCTGCAGAGACTGGTGCTCTCGTGGGTTTCCATCCATTCAATGCTCTTGGCCAGACCTTGGCTCTTGGCTCTCGGTCCTCTGCTCATTGAAGTCCTGTTGGAGGAAAGCTCATGGTTCAGGCCAGGTGTGCCAGGCTCATCACAAACAGCTACCATCAGCAGGTTCTGGTCTCTGGGAGATGGTGTTCCGCCGCAGCAACCTGCTGGTGTCCATGGCCTCATGCTTTCTCCAGGGATGGTCAAGCCTGTAGAGGAGCAGGCCACCACTGGTCCTGAGCCAGCTCTCAGGCCCTCCTGCTCTGGTAGGACCCCAGTGTGTCCAAGCGCTGGTGGCTGGACAGGTGGGTGCACGCCCAGTTGTGTACAGCAGGATGGGATGGACTGTTCAAGACCCAATGAAGTGACCACATCGTGTCTGCCATCAGCCACAGCCACTGCTGCGCTGCTTGGTGGGTCCTTCTGCCCCACCTGCCCCTGACTAGGACTGTCCTTGTCATCAGGAGCTGTGCTGGGTCTGTGGCCCGTCCTGGTGAACTGTACTCTCTGGTGCAGGGATCCAGGATATGGGAGGATCTACGATCCAGATAAAATCCCTGCCTGCCAGCACAAGAACGAGCCCAGATGTTTCTCTAGACAGCCTTTGAGGGATGGGAGAAGCTGTAAAGCCCCTCAGTACCCTTATGTCCTCTGATGCTGACTCCAGGAGATGTTTCTTCATCCTCAGCTGGGGAACTAGGAGATGGCCTGGGGTCCATAGGTTACCCAGATCCTCCTGACCTTGGCTGCAATGTGACTGGAGAAAGGAGAGGTTCCCAAGAAGCACTGTCTGCAGGAGCCGAGTAAGGACCTTGCTGAGCCCATGAGAAACATCAGGGGCTGTTTTCAGTGCTCTGCTGCCCTGGACCCTCCCCATCCTCCTAATCAAAGCAAAGAGCCCACACCTCACTCATGAACACTCATGCCTTAGTTCCCACTCACAGAGCAGCTACTGCAGCCGCACCAGGCCATGAGATGACATCTGGAGCCCACTGATTTCTAGCAGTGGGGAGGACCCAGGCCCCTGCATGGGCAGGGTGATGGCAAGAGCCTGCAGCGAGGGTGGGAGCTGTCTGGTGGCCAGGATGGGGGTGGTGGATCATGGAGCATCTTTGGCTGAGGGACTGTGGGGTAACAGCCTGTGTGACGAAACAGGCTGCTGGAGCAGGCAAGCTGTGTGGCACGCCTGGTAGGTCTTTGGGGCGCAGGGATGCGTGCTCTCAGCCGCACGCACCGGGAACAGCCACAGGAGCTGTGCCATGTCCTTGCCCCAGCCACCAGTGTCCCTGCTCCTGCTGCACCCTGGCTCAGCGTCTCTGCTGAGCACGGCGATTGTTGCTTTTATAGGCACTACAGCAGCCATCACTTTGTTCGAACGGAGGCTTCTTATGGTTTAATATCATTAAATACAGATGCAACTTGTGTTCTCTAAAGCCATAATGCCCCTTCCTGTTACTGCCTTACAATTAACCGGGCTATAAAGCTTTCAAGCATATTGCAGACACTAATTCAACTGGATGGTGAAGAAACATCGTTTTATTGGGCAATTACAGCGCTTGGAACATGTTCCAGTCCGCGCAATATCTTCCCGACAGAAGCAGGGGCTACCAGGCCATGCCACTAAGAAAGGTTCAAAGGTGGCATCAGAACAGCCGCGTCTCCAGGCTGCAGGACTGTTTTATTTACACCTCAATAAAACGCTACCCGGCAGCAATGTCAGAGCTCGTGAAAGCAGAGAGCGCAGCGAGCTGTGCGGATCGGAGCTGGGCCGGCTCCTTTGCACCTCTGCTGCGTGCTGCTCACCCAGCCATCCCCCATCGCGCTACTGACGCCCATCTGCTCACCCTGCTGCTCCCGGGTTAGTTTCAGGTGCCTGGTCTGTGCTCTGCTCACTCAGCCCACATCTGGAGTTTCGATCTCTGGAGAGCTGTGTGGAAAACCCCTCCAGCCCCCTGCCCTTGGCAGACCCTGAGGGCATGCAGATTGCCGGACGGAAGGAGAAGCGGGGACCTGGCAGCTCTCTGGGTTTTGGTCTCGCTTATGGCATCATTTGGGTCCTTCAGCAGGGACCTATCCCAGGTCACACTGGGCAGGGCGGTGAGGGAAGATGATGAACTGAGTGGTACTGGGCTGCCAGGGGAGTAAGGGAGACTGGAGAAGTTGGGACGGGTTCTAGGACCATTGCTGTGAGGGCTACCAGTTAGGAGAGAGTCCTCATCTCCTGTGGTACCTGCAGGTTGTCCCACAGACAGATCTTACGGTGCCTTTGCTCCTGACATGGGAGACACATGACATGACATGGCATGACATGACATGACACACACCAGACATGTAGGCAGGAGGTGGGAGAAGGCTTGAATTTCTTCAACTATGCTGAGTACAGGGCTTTCTCTGGAGAGCATCCTCCACCAAAGGGTCTCCACACATCTCTGCAGGCCCATGGAAAGGTGAATCTAAACAGTAAGCAAACGTGCCACGAGGGACAGGACTGGGAAGGCACAAGAAAGACAAGGGCGGGTGACCACATCCTGACAGCATCCTCAGCTGACGTGCTGTGCTGAAGCCACGTGGCTCTACCGAGCCTGTTTCCCTGAAAAAACGCAGCTGATGATGTTTGTCTGCTGGAGCTGTCAGAGGGTGCCAACCTGCGAGCTGATGGGGCATCTGTGACACAAGGGATAATCCAGAGAGGGGCTGGGTGCTCCTGCTGTTATGTTGGGGCTGCAGGTCCCAGTTGTGTCTCGTGTCCTGAGAAGCATCAGGGAAAAGTTGCTTTTTGGTTCTCTGCAAGGTCCAGAGAAAGTCTATCCACTTTCTGGGAATTTCCTTGGCTGGCAGAAGCAATGCAAAGCGGAAAGGACAGACCTGGGTTGAGCATCCACGGTGCTCCCATGGGGCCTTTCCTGCGAGATGCCGGACACTGTGATTTCCCTGTGCGATTCACGGATGGAGCATGGGACCATGGTGCAGAAGCAGACTGAATCCTTGACCCCATCCGTGACACTGCTGCCTTGGCAATGAGCCTGCTCTCAGGCACAAACGAATAGAGCCTATTCCTGCCCCTTCTCCGGAGATGGCTTTCCTGTGATGTCCAGCTCCCACGGAAACACGAATTCACCCCCACAGTGGCTGTGTCTCAAAGCTGGACAGTGAATGCCTTCTGCTGCTGACGGCCATGACGCATGACATGGTGCAGGCATCCTTGCTGGAAGGAGTGAGGGGACAACCTGGCTGGGGAACGGTTTTGTCCCCTCTCCCCAGCAAAGGTGTTATTTCCTCAGTGTGGAGAAGGGAGGCTGACACGTCGCCCTCCCAGCAGACCGTGCGAGTGCCAGCTCGGTCCTCCCCATGTCTTCTGGTGGGAGCAGAGGCTTTTTGTACCTCTGCAAATGTCCCCGAGCTCTGGGGGCTGGGTGAGAGCAGGTCCCAGACAGCAAATGGAGGCAGTGCTCTCCCCTTTCCCCATTCAAGAAAGCTCTGTGCCGCAGCACAGACTGGGTGAGGGATGGAGCCTGTTTGGAGACTCCTTGATAAAGCTGTCCCAAAGGTAACAAATACCCCAATATTCACAGGAGGCAGTCGTGGTGTCCCGGTCCCCATCCTCCCAGGTGCACAGCCATTCCCACCACAGTGCCTTGCTACCTGGCACAAAACATCTGATGTGAGGATGGTCCAAGGGAAGGGGTGAAGAAGTGCTGCCCCGTCACACGTGGTACCTGTGCTGGTGCAGCCACTCAGGGAGTGGTCTCTGCCAGGCCCCCCTGCAGAAGAGATGCTGCAGCCAGTCTGTAGAGCGGAAGACCCAGTAACACGAGGTGTGTGGGTGCTCAGCAGGCCTGGAAAGCGAGATGTTCATTGCAGGAGAAGGGGAAAGCGGTCTGTGTGAGTCTTTGCCCTCAAAAGCTTTTTCTGGTTGTCCCTCGAGGTCAGCCACAGCAACCAGGAGGGTGCCTGTTGGGGTGGGGACCACTGCTGGTGCTGGCATGGCCCTGCCGCATGGCCCTGCCACGTGGCTGAGCCCAAACAACTTCAAGCTGCAAGATACGAGCGGGACACGTGATTTGGGGATTTATTTGCAGTTAATAAACACATTTGTGAAAGAAGTCGGAGTTAAGTACTCCCTCTTGACCACACTGACTTACAGAGCCCAGACTGGGAGTGAGAGCAGACTATATTCATATTCCTTTTTATATTTTTCCCATTTTGGAAATGGAGAAAATTTGTTAAGTCTTGAAGGAAAATGTTTTTATTTCTGCTGCAGTAACAGAACTTTGTGTCTCTGTTTATCCTTGATATGACTGTTGCTTTCATGATATTGCCTTCAAGAAATAGTTTCTCATTTGTATGTTTCTCTCTGGAGAGTAAGGTCATATCCTTCACGAATGGGAAAACTAATTAGAGAAGTAATTCAGCGGTTGCCTGATAGGTCAGATATCAGAAATAAACATTGAGGTTAGTGCATTATTATGACGATGGTTTTGCTCCTTTAGTGAGTCATGAAGAAAACACATTATATTGAGAAAAGATTAATTTTATCACCCACCGGTGGAGCAGAGGGTGCGTAGCCACGCAGCGTGCTCAGCAGCAGCCTGCACCCCAGCTGGGGACCCCTCGTCTGCGGCTCTCCGGGGCAACTTGTTGTTTGGTGCATGGGGAGGAAAAAATGAAGGCCCACTTCGTCAGCGATGAGCCTACCTGAGATCTCTGATGAGGTCTGCTGGGTTTAGGCACTTCGCAGGCAAGGCACCACTGAGCAGCACCGCTGGACACCCTCTGCCATCGCTCTGCGCCCCGTGGGATGCACTGGCACTCCATTCCCTGCCCATAAACGCACTTTCCTTGAATGCGCCCATCTGGGAGTGGGCTGAGAAGGCTTGTGAAGCTGGCGTGGTGTTTGGAGGCTCGTTAGTGGATTTACGCTGCCAGTGATCCTTCGACTGAAAGTGCAGCAGCACTGTGGGGCACGCTCCTCTCTGCGCATCTGCTCTGAGCCCAAGGGGCAGGAGCAGGAGCAGCATCTCCTGGGGCAGCATCCTATGGGATGGCGTGATGTCCTCGGCTGCAGCCTCGGAGCCAGAGCGAGTGCAGTGGGGCCAGCGAAGCGGCATTTGTGTTTGTAGCTATTTACTGCTTGCAAACGAACTACAGCCGAAGAACTGTTCGCAGGAACGGCTCCAAGTAACAAATTCATTCGAGAAAGGCGCAATCTGCTCATGGCTAATTCGAGAACAGAAAGGGAGGAGGGCCAGTGCCTGCGATGAATTATTCACACGGTGCTGAGGCGGGGTGCCTGAGGTCCGTGGGGCAGAGATGTGATGCAGGCTTGGCTTGGACTTCGTAGCTTCAAATGGGGTGTAGCTTAAACCGGCCCCAGGCCTGGAAGCAAATTCCTCTCCTTGCTCTTGAAACAGGGAGAGGCAAGCAAAACAACGGACTGTCAGAGCTGGCACTCAGGCAATGAGGAAGCCATGTATGCACCCGTGCATTAGAGTGTAAATTACTGTACAGCAGGCAACGAGGTTACACCTGGGAGGAGAACTAGACATGTACGTTAGATGCTACTGAACTAGGAAATAAAACTTGCCAGTAGGCCAAGAGAGTCTGAGCAACCACACAAGGGAGCAGGTTGCCCAGCATATGTGCGTGCCTTGGTCTCAGCGGCTTTTGGCGGTGCTGGATTTAGCTCCAGCGGTGTACCTGTGACCCTCCAGGCCAGGACGGTTGCTGATACAGAACTGCCTAAACACAGCTCCAGAACTACAGGACAGACAGAAGGGAGTGAGAAAGGGGGACAGTGCATGAGGACAAAAATGGGACTGACAGTAGACAGAGATGCTGAAGATTATGGCAGAGCTGGGCTGGAGGCAAGGATGGAGTGGGAGAACTGTGTATGGGGATGGAGGGGCCAAGAATCCTGAAGTCTTCAACAAAACTGACTCTGGGAGCCATAACCACGGCAGGCAGACTCATGAAATGGGCATTTTCTTCCATGGGACTGGACACAGCAACACTCCAGCACGTCCCACAAAGGGGTCAACCCCCAGGGCTGGAGACTTCCGGATCATCATGGTCCAGCCTGGTTGGGAAACCTGCCTCAGAGCTGGGCTGTGCAGGCACAGGTCAGCTGCTTCCCAGGAGTCCTGATGGGCTCAGGAACATCTCAAACTATACGTCAGCAGCATAAATATAACCTTGGGCACAGACCAGCTCGAGGAATTAGACATCACCAGCAGCCATCTGGCCACTGCTGCTGGGGAGCTTAATGCTCGTATGGAAAAATGAGATCAGTCAAGACCAAGAACAAACATTCTTGGCCAGGAGTGACCAGAAAAACAAACCCTTAAGCCAAAGATGCTCCAGGTGAAGCAACAAACTGTCATTTTATCATAAAAGAAGTTTATTACTCAAGAGTCTTCCTGTTCTCTGTGGAGGGGAGTGGAGCAGAAGGAGGGTGGCCACTCTCCATCCCCACTTCTGGAGCACCCCGAGCCCTTTGCACGGCCCTGCCTGTGGCCCGTCCTGCCGGGGAGGGTTATGGTGGCTGTGGGTGCTCTCCAGCTCCAGCCTGCTCTGTGTGACAAAGCTTTGAGCATTCCCCTCCTGCAAATGCCATCTCTGCTCCTCAGGAGCCTGAAGGGCATTTTGGTGCCCTGTGCTCCAGTGCACGGCACGCGGGGTTTGTCTCTCACCTTTTTTTTCTGAAAGGTAACGCCGATTGGTGGCAGATCTCCTCGCCGCTGGGCTCAGGGATGGGAACCTCCATTAACCCGCCCCGTGTCTGCGAGAGCAGGCACCGACCCTGCTGTTTGTTATGGCTTTGTAATTTAATTTGAGTTTATTGACTTGTTTGTCATAGTCTGGGAGCAATCACCACGGTGCCCAGGAGAAGCTGCTGACAGTTGCGTGCTCCTCCTGCTTCTCCTGGCCAGCCTGGAGCAAACCCCAGAGGCTTGGTGCCCGTGGATGGGATGCGAGCAGAGCCGGGGGGGCGTCACCCACATCACCCACAATGCCAGCCTGCGCCTTTGGGAGGGATCAGGTGGACATTCCCTGTCCTCCACACACATGTTAGGAAGGTGGTCTTGCATGTGAGTCATTAATAAGGGAGACTTGTTGGCAACTTTCTGCGGAGCTCTGATGTCTAGAAGCACTTTTGCATCTCTTTGAGATGTTCTGAATGATGGAGGCAGCAGTGAGGAGCTTTAGGATAGGCAGTGCTTGGTTAAATGGGCCTTCGCAGGGTCCTGCTGTGGGGATGGACATCTCCTGTCAGAGGACAGAAAGTGCTGATGTGGAAAGAAGTGTGATGGGGGCACTCGATGAGGAAGGTGGGCGGCATGTGGGACTGCAGCAGGGCTGAAGGGACTTTACTGGGAGCTGCTGGGCTTGGCTGTGAGGAGACCCTTATGCAGAAGCCGTCTACAGGTGGGCTCATCTCTGGTGCCACATGGCTTTCTCATTGCCAAAGGAGCAAGTCTCATCGTTCACATCCGAGCCTCTGCTCTAAAACACTTCAGCTGAATGGAGCCCTTGACCCAAAATCCAGTGAGAGCCTGGACCCGGAGGCAGACTTGGTGTGCTCCATGGCACGCAGGACGCCTCTCGCCCTAGTCACTCTGCAGATGCTGTATGTCCTAACTGGTCATTGTATGCATCAGAACATGGACCTGCCAGATCTCATCAGCTCTAGAGCTGACAGGGGCACCACCAGACGCTGCAGTAGAAGGTGCAGCATCAGGGGTCGCACATGTGGGATGACTCTGGTTTCTGAGAGCTGGCGGCTGGCTTCCTCCCAAGGTACCAAGCAAAGAGTCTCTGCCAGAATCACTGTGCTCAGCAGCACGTGAATAATCTCATTACCTGTGTAAATGTACAAAACCTGCTTCAGTCTCCCTAAATTCCAAGACCGAACTGTCTTCTGGTACTGAGGAGGCCCACACGCACCACCTGCAGCAGTGTTGCCTCTTCCCATGGGAGCTGCTGCTTTCCAGTTTCACTGGATGTCTTTGGATTATGAGGCAGGGAGAACAGATGCTGCCAACTGATCTTTTCTAGATCATTTATCATATCACCATGTCCCTCTTGCCTCTCCCTTCTCCAAAGAAGCACCCCCAGGCTGTCCGGCCTCTCTTCACGGCTGAGCTGCTCCAGGCTCCTGTTTCAGCCTGGCGTTCTCCAGAATGAGCTAAGCTCTGCCACTTTCCTCTAGTGGCTCCATTTGTCTGGTTTAAACCACAACATCAGCAGAAGCAGAAATTTTCAACCATCCATGTTTGCTGTCAGAGCATGGAGGGGCACCACAAGCAGTTTCCTTCGTGGCAGAGGCATCCTTGCTGCAGGACTCCTGTTTTCTGAATAAGGTTGTCTAAAGGCCAAACACCTCTTCGATCCCATCAGTGTGTCATCACAAGAAGTGACACCAGCACTGACTGTGCCTAAATGTGTTTTGTTGTCTTTTTTCTGTAGCCTTGTCCAAGTCCACCTGGAGTCTACTTCCAAAGGTCAACCTTACCAGCTTTCACTGTGATGTTCAGAGGGTCTGAGGGCTGTGGAAGGGTTTTTTCCCAGTAGAAATCCCTTTGAGCACAAGCTTCCACAGTCTATTTTGCAGCTTTGATAAATGTTTCAAGGAAGGTACTGGGGACAGCTGGGAGGTTTCTTGGTTTACATGACTGGAACATCCCCAAAATGCCCAGGGAAGCTCAGGCTCCTTGGCCAGAATGGGACATCTGGAAAGGCTGCTGCTCTCAAGCAGCACCAGGTTAAATCCCTGGCTGGTGTGATACTGCTGGGAGGAGCGGCGAGATCTGTTGAGCAAAACACAGAGATGGGCCTGGGCAGACCTCTGGCAGGATGCTGCCAGAGATGCTCCCCCACGGGGAGGTGGGGACCAGCCTCCCATGCCATCCTCCCACCCTTGCAGGGAAGCTGGGCCCATGAAGAGCAGGAAGACCTCTTGCAAGCCAGTACTGCTCTCTGAAGGAGGCTGCAGCAGAGCTATTTTTCTCAATGCTCACTGTTTGCTGTAGGAGATAAGGCTGCTGGGAGCTGAAAAGATAGAAAGTGCCCTGACAGCAGTGCTTTCTGCAAATATTTGGCAAGTGCATTTCATTCCCTCTGAGCAGGGGCCACCAGCGTGCCCTGTCCATAACGGAGAGATTGTTTTCCAGGTTGTCAGGGAAATCCTGTTTGTCGTCTCCATCTGGAGCTGTTTTCAGTCGCAAGCTCACGCTCTCAGCCCAGCCTGAGACCAACGCAGCCTCACGTCATGGGCCTTTAGGACGACGACCGGCTTGCAGAGAGCTGTGGTGGTCCCAGAGGTCCTGCTGCTCTCGAGCTCTCCCAGCCGTTCCCTCCAGGTATTGCTTTTGACCCAATGCATCCCTGACCCAAAAGAAGAAACAAGTGACAAAAAAGTCCAAGCAAGGATCCTTGCAGCTGCCTGGTCCCCAGTCTCAGCACATCACAGCTCGTATGGATCACACGTCACCTCATACGGAGATGTGTCGCCTTCAGTTCAAGCATCCCCAGGACATCATCCCAGTCCAGGAGACGTGGAGACCTGAGGAAGGCAGCGTTCCCCACGGGGATGTGAGCACCTACCCCCACTCCCTACTCACAAGGACATTTCTCTGTTAGTTAAAGAGCTTTCCAGCACCAAGTGTTTCCTCCACAGGAAGGTGCTTATGTGGAATTATGCTTATTCTGCAGAATACTTATTTGTCAAGACAGACGTGTTGAACTCTTTCAAGCCCCTCATTTCCCCATCCATCTCATCACTGGCTGGCCTCCAGTCCGCACAGTCAGGCTGGGTGCAGCACGCACACCGCTTTTGGCTGTACTGGGCTCAGAGGTGAAACCACTGCCCTCCTCTCTCCATCCCCAAGCCGATACAAGAACAGTACAGGGGGCCCTGCACAGGCTCCCAACCATCCCCAGGCGATCTGCAGAGCCCCATGTGCAGACCTGTAGGACCCCTTGATTTAGGAGAGAAGGTCCAGTTTCCTGGGCAATCCCAGTCCCTCTCCAACCCTGCCAAGATGTGATTTATCAATCCCTCCATTCTTTGCGTCAGCCACAGATTTTTTATGAATGAGTTTTTAATATGTATGTTCAAGTCATTGATGAAAATATTGACTACTTTAAGCCTCCTGCTACAAAACATTATGAGAAACACAGATTTAACGACAGCTCCTCATCAGCGACTGCTGTCTGAGCTCTCACCCGAGCCTCAGTCTGTCGCACGTGTTTCTCACTGACGCAGCTGACTGCTCGTTCTTAACCAGCCATGCAGCACCAAGCCAGGTGCGTTCCCCAAGCTGAAGTATATCACCTCTATTCAGTTATTTTTATCATCCACACATGTAATCTCCTCTGTGGATGAAATGAAGGCTGACAAGACCTGTTTTCCATAAACCCATATTGATTGGCATTAGTTCTCTACCTTCCTTTCAAGCGGCTCCTGTATCCGGTTCCCTTGGCTTTGTCCATGTCTGATGCTCAGAAGCAGACCCACCCAGCTGCAGCTTTCCCAGTGGTCCAAAATTTGCTGGGGATGCTCCTGAGCTTCTCCAGATATCCCCATTCCATGCCGTTTAATGCCATCCTTCATCTTAAAAATGCTGGTGAGGTTTTCAGCATCCTCTTGTGACACAGACACAACGACAGCCCCGAACTTTTATTGCATTTCTGCTCTATCAAGAGTTTGGACATGTCTATAAAGAAAAATTCCGCAGCACTTATTTCTTGTTCACAGAGCATTTTAGTTGCCTTCTCACTCTCGCTCATTCACTCAGTCAGTCACGCACTTTTAACGGATGAGTGTAGCTTCTCGTATCAATTTTCTGTACTTCATAACTTCTAATTCAAAATCAATGGTTATCTATTTCCCCCCCCTACACTCCATTTTGCTATCTATCACTTTTTTAACTTCTAATAGCTGCCTCCACTGCATCACTGAAGAGGATGGGCATCTGGCCAAACACGTCCTCATACTTGATTATGGAATTATGCCGTCTAATTAAAAAATCCCTGTTTTCACTCCCATTTTTCTGTCAATTTTTTGTTCTTACCATCCAATTCTGCTTGCAATTCGCTTCCCTGCTGGAGATGTTCTCCTTCTGTAACTGAGTCCTTGAGCCACTTTCTGGTAATTACCGTCCCTACCACCTTCCTGCTGGGTACCTCACATCCGAGTTAACCAGTCTAGAGAGGGATTTCCAGTCACTACACGTCCCATGACCAACCTGTTCCCACCCTGTGTGCGTTTTTCTCATCAATAAATGCTTTTCACGGGACTAACTATATCAGAGTGTCCAGACAAAAGCCCCCTCGGACCAATGTGGAAGGACTGAACACCTCCAAAAGGCAGAGGATTTCCTGATGCCAGGGAGAATTGCTGTCCATCTCCAGCAAGCCGGAGCACTTCTGGGTCATGCCTCCACTGAGAGCCCCTGCTCCTCAAGAGCCTGCAACCCTGAAAAGAGAACAGGGCAAATTGAAATCAATAACTTATGAGTGACAGTAACAATTTCCACCATTTGAGGAAGCAAAGAAAATTGCTCCATAAACATTTTTCTTTTCAATTTCCTACCAGTTACTTGAAATTTGATTTCCATCTACTTTGTTTCATCAAACCTCCCTGAAGTGATTTAAAAAATGTCACTGGCAATTACCCAGCTGCAGAAAGAAAGAAATGGCAGTGGGGCAGCTCCATTTCACCAGCCCAAAAGAAACTGGGAGGAGGAGGGTTGGGGTTGCTGGCAGAGAAACAACTAGGTGGCACCAGAAATTGTTTGTCAGAAGTTCAGCTAGTGCAGCCTTGGCCACACTCATCTGCCTGCCACTGCCTTTGATGTGGTGAGGACAACATGGCCTACTCCATGGTGCCAGTGGAAGATGTTCAGGGTAGCAGCAAGAGGCCATCTGATTGTGCATGAGCCCAGCACATCATCTCCCAGTCAAATTGCCGGCAGGTCCAGCATGCAACTGGGGCTGGAGACGCAGCACTCCTGAAGTCCTCTATTCAAGCCTCCCGTTTCTAACCCTCATGTGGCTGGGGTTGATTCCCACCATGTGCTCTGGTTCTGCCTTTGCTGGAGTGAGGTGTCCTCTGGGCTTGGCATGTGTCTGGCCAAGGGCACCCATCCTGCGAGGTGCTGTGAGCAGGTGGAAGCTGCCCTTTCTTGGGTGCACAGCTCACGGGGTTACTTCTGCCGTTCTGTGACCCTGACTTGGCTGTCCTACTTGTTTTCTAGTTTGGACTTTGCCCCTGTCCATCTCCTAGGGCTATTCTGCACCTTTACCAAGTAGCAAAGGCCCATCTCTTCTGCAGGGTCAGATGGATCGAGACCAGCCCTGAGGAGAGGGACCTGGGAGTGCTGGTGGATGAGAAGCTCAACATGAGCCAGCAATGGGCGCTTGTGGCCCAGAAGGCCAACCACATCCTGGGCTGCATCCCCAGCAGCGTGGGCAGCAGGTCAAGGGAGGGGATTCTCCCCTTCTACTCTGCTCTGATGAGACCCCACCTGGAGTACTGTGTCCAGCTCTGGAGCCCCCAACATCAGAAGGACATGGACCAGTTGGAGAGGGTCCAGAGGAGGCCAGGCGGATGATCAGAGGGCTGGAGCAGCTCTGCTGTGAGGCCAGGCTGAGAGAGCTGGGGCTGTTCAGCCTGGAGAAGAGGAGGCTCCGGGGAGACCTGAGAGCGGCCTCCCAGTGCCCAAAGGGGGCTACAGGAAAGATGGGGAGAGGCTGTTCAGCAGGGCCTGGTGTGATAGGACGAGGGGTGATGGTTTTAAAATAGAAGGAGAAGGATTCAGATTAGACACTAGGAAATTTTTTTTTATGCTGAGGGTTGTAGAGAACTGGCCCAGGTTGCCCAGAGAGGTGGTAGATGCCCCATCCCTGGAAAGATCCAAGGCCAGGTTGGCCGGGGCTCTGAGCAACCTGATGTGGTTGGAGATCTCCCTGCTCCTTGCAGAGGGGTTGGACTAGATGACTTTTGAAGGTGCCTTCCAACCCAAACCATTCTGTGATTCTATATCTGATGGCAAGACAGTGCAGACTGCGCTAGGGGTGTTTGTTTGGAGATGAAAGATGGGTTCTTCTGCAGATTGAGTCTGTGGAGGGCACAGACTAGACAAGGTGCTTGGGGGAAAGGCCACCGGATCCCTCTGGCTGGATCTCCATGTCTGCAGCGAACATTGCCACTGATTTAAACACCACAGACTGAGAGTAGGACCACAATAATCTGGATACAAGTGGTTCAGGGAGGCTGGAGGGCAGGTGATGAATAAACTTCCACAGCTTGCAGTAAATCACTGCTCTGAACGTCCTTGGGCATGGAGGTCCTGATGCCACGGGCCTGGGGAAGGTGGGGACGACAAGCTGCTCACCCCAAAAGCCACACCAAAATTTTCCTGTCCTTCTGATAATTGTGGAAGACAAGTGCTGACTAGGCAGCAGCCCTCAATGGACATCATCCAACCCTGGGAATGTCAGCTCTTTGAGCATAATGGGGAATTACACGAATAGGCTCGCTGAGTTTTAAAAGTAACAGCTTTGTTAAAAATTGTTAGGATCAGGCACTGCTCGTCAGTGCCACAGCTGCCTCATGCTCAGGGCAGACATGAGTTTGCCGTCCTGCCACTCCCTAGTCAAGTAACACAATTATTTCCCTTCTGAAATAAATAACAACAAATGAATACAGAAACTAAAAACAACTCACAGCACCTCTTATGTGGGAGCGCGCTGATTGCCCAGTGCCTTTGCTTAGAGCATGGCAGCACTGATCTCTCCATGCTGGCAATGCTTTTAAGTGGACACCAAGGATGGTGATAACTGCTGTGAGTGGGAATTCGTCATCTGGAGGGGATGGGTGCAGGAAGGTGGGAGGAAACCTGTGGAGGAAACCTCTGCCCCAGCCCCAAGGCAGAGCTCAGCACACGTCAGAGGCAAGTGTCACCATGCCTGAAGGGCAGATGTTCCCTTTCAGAGAAAAGGATGCGCAGTGGGACCTGTAGGACTCATGCCAGGGGTTCAAGTGGGACCTGGCTTTGCAGGGATCGGACCCTCTTGGTTGGGCAGACAGATCCAGTGATCGGCTCAGGTAACCTTGTGTTTAGGATATTATCTCACACCAGTTTTTGCCATGACATCCACCACCCTGCCCAATAGACCCCATGCAGCAGAATATGATGTATAACACCAGTGTCACATCCCTCCACCGCAAGGGCTAAAAGACATTTCCATGGAGGTCTTATTTTTAGCTTTTCACCCAGCTGCATTACTCTAAATACTAATGAGTGCGCCTCTGGAAGCTAATTAGAAGTTTCTTGCAAAGTTTGACTAAAATTGGTCAAATTGTCATGGAGATCCAGGTCAGGACACATTACTCAGATTTGGAATTTCTCCTTAAATTGTAGTTTTTGGATTAGGTTCATTCATCTTGAGTAGAAAAACTTTTCACATTTTCCACTGGACAGCTCAGGCCAAGGCAGGAGAGCAACAGTAATTAAGCACTGCTGCTAATGAGGTTTTTAGTCAAGGGTTAGAAGCACACCTTCTGGTGGCAATTTTCAGCACAGAGATCACAGGTGTGAAAAGCTCCTGATTTGCTTTTAATATCTCTTTATTAAACAAAGAGTAGGTGAAGACACAGAACTCAGTTCCTCTTCTCTGCTGCTCTCTGGGGGGTGTGTTTGTATGGCAGCCCTATGACACCGCACAGCCTGGTGCTGATCGTTGACTCTCAACCCTCCACGGACTCCCTCTTGCTGTGGGACCAGCAAACCGGATGGGGTGGGAGAGGGAGATGACCAGGGTGTGGTGTGCTGGGAAGGCAGAGCTTTGCTGCAGAGGAGAGATGAGGAACGAGCCAAAGTTTGGTGTCTCGTGGCCATGGTTGTGTTGGGTGTGTGGAGACCACGGTCGGCGGACTAAGGGGGTGCGTGAAATGCTGGTGTCTCCAAGGGATGGGACCACATGTGCGGAGATGCTCTGTGCAGGAGGTGAGGCAGAGCTCTGCTATGGTTCTGGTAATGGGGCTGACCCACAGCAGCGGGGTATCGCAGGGGCAGCCTAGACTGAACATCACCCACTGCTGGGAGCAGGCAGCGCAGACTCAGGGTCACATCCATCTTCCAGCTGCACGCCCAAGGACACACCAGCATGCCAGTGTCTCCGCTGCCCACATCACCGCTCATGAGGGCAGGCTCAGCCCAGCTCCCCTCAGCAGATGGGTGACCAGCCCTTCCCTTCATTGCCAGCAGGCCCATGCCCTCGGCCCAGCGAGACCAGCAGGTACATTTACCCTGTTGTCCCATGTGTGGCCTCTCGTGCTGTTGCCCTGTCTGCAGAGCCATGCGAGCGGTGCCAGGGGATATCCAGCATCCCTTGGTGGCAGGGCGAGGGTGCTGCCCCTGCTCTCTGCCTGCTCTGCCCGACAGGCTCAGCGGAGGTGGTGGGAGGTGGTTTTGAGTCCTGGTTGTCTCCATCCTTTAACATAAAAGCTCCTGGGGCGAAGCATAATCTGATTTCAGCGCTGGAGCCCCGCACCAGAGATGACAACGGCAAAAGATGGTTTGTGGGACTGCAGCGACGCCTTGGGCTACAAAGACATTGACTCAAAGCATGAGGAGCGCTGACAATTTGCTGTGCCTTTCCCGTGTTTGATGGTAGATAACAGCCTTTCTAAGCAGATAATTAATACAAATTCAGCGGCCACATGTGGGACTTTCCTTTGTTCGTTGGAGGGATGCGGATTTTAGCTCAAGCAGGCTTCCTCCTGACCGCTGCATCTGATGCCGGCAGAGCCACTGCCTTTGCCGGCTCTCGCTGGGATGTGTGTTGGCTGGCTGCTATGCTGTTTCAGAGAAGACAGAGCCCTGAAAAATTCATGTGAAGTTCCAGGAGGGAAAAAGCAAACTTAATTTGGGTTTTCATGACACGCGAGCCCTCTATTAGGCCTTGTAAACTTTTTCTGACATTACCACTTCAAGAAAACGTTGATTTCAGCTGTTGACTAAATCTTTAATCTCACTCTACCTGCTAGGTCTGTCTCCTTTTCTTACTTAAAAAAATATTTTGGATTTGTCTTTGAGGGCATCTTTCAAATGTCAGCAGTTCCCAGACTAACATGGAATGCAAAGGCCTTGGCAAACAGTCTTTTAAAGAGCTGGGGCATATAAATTTAAAGGCATGATATAATCTAGGAGGAATCCATCAGCCAAGGGAGCCTCTCGCATGAAGTGTATTGAGAACTAAGCACAATATGAGCAGAAGGAAAATTGCTTTTTCCCTTCTGAATTTTTATTCACTTACTAGCAATATTTACTAGTAGCAGGCAGAAACTATTTTTCATTTTCCGGGGAGATGGGAGAATTCTGGTGCCACTCATCTTGTCACCAAATTAAATCTGTCGATTTGCTGCCAGGTCACTGTGATATTAATGATACACTTGTAATCCCTTTCGTTTGGGAGGGCTGTGGATGCAGAAGCGAGACTCTTGACCATTGTTCACACATTGTAATAGAAGGAAAAACAGCACTTCTGAGATCCTGGGAAACTGCAGCTCCCCCTGACATTTATTCCCTTTACTTTAACAGAGCCAGGCTGCAATCAGCTCTTGCAGCTCAGCGTGTGGACACCTCACCATCGCCAGCTTTATTTGGTAATTAGCAAGAGGATGGGAAGCCTGGTGCAATCAGCAGGCAGCCAAGCGCTCACGCAGCTCTGCGCTTCCCTCTTTTAACATGCCAGGACCAGCCCGGGGACGGCTGCGGTGGCTGCTCTGGCCTTGCATCTCCTCTCTCCGGCAAGGGGATGTCGCCTCCTCCTTGCGCTGCTGTGGGAATAAGCAGCCACCAGCGCTAATTGCCTTCCTCCAGGACAGACTCCCTGTACATAATGAGGGAAAAACCCCTGGGGCTGTTTGTCCAGAATAAAGGAGTAAATCCTGGCTGACCTGAGAGAACTCAGAGTGAGAGGGTCAGACTGGGAAGACATTTTGGGCTGTGGCTGGCATTATCCACCCTCATTTTGCCAGCCCTGTCCCTCAGACAGCCGTTCCCCTGGGACAAAGCTCAGCGATGCCCTGCCCCGAGTGACATCGCTTCGAGGCCAGCTGCGAGTGCAGCACCTGAGGAGTCCCTCTGTCCACCCACTTTTTGCTTCTCCTACCATGACAAGCTGCACCAGCTCTCCAGCATCCTACCACAGCTGGTGGGGATGAAGCTGGTGCTGCTTGTGGGAATGTGGCTTAACCCACAGCAGTGCAATCCCCACGGCCCGAAGGAAGGGACCCATCTTCCAGATTTGCAAAGGCCAAGGATGTACCACAGCTTTCCCCGCTCCCTTTCCCCAAATGGATCTTCTGTTTTGCAAGTTGCAATTGCTGGAGACGAGTCCTGAGTAGGACTGGAGCAGCCCGGCGGTGAACCAGCCTTGGAGCCCCCTGGAGCAGCTGCCCCAGGCAGCAACCACATCTCCAGGGCAGGATGGAGGGACTCAGGGAGGCTTCCTGGGTCACACCATGGCTGTGCCCTTCCTGCTCACCGTCTCCTAATTAGCATTCCTTTTGCACACTTAATTAGCACATTCCTGCCTTTAAGTTATGGGCTGTTTTCCTATATTTACATCCTCCTAAAACATCAAGGGAGAGGTCTATAAATTGCATCTCATGAAAATCATTAATTGTGTGAACTCCTTCTAGGATTTATAACGTTCAGCTTGCTACCCGCTCTGCACGAAGCCTGCTTGTGCAAACACGCACACACACAGTCATTTACTGTACACACGCACTGCCTCTATCCGCATGTTGAACTATTGCCGTGCACACATCTGCGTACCATGTCCATCATTCCAAGGGCCACCCGGCTCACCCGTGCACCCGCGAAGCAGCGTGATGTCCACGGGAGGCAATCATCCAACAGGTAACCCAGCATCTCCTCATCAGACCGCAGGCACTGGTGGGGATGGGAGGCCGTAGTGGGATTCAGCTGCCCGTAAATCTCCCAGCAGAGCTATTAGTGTGCGGAGAGCTCCTGGTTTATAGAGCGTGTGGGCCAGGCAGGATGTGCTGCCTCTTGCAGTCACTGTTTTTCACAGGAGAATTTCATGCTTGTTGAAGTGCTGGTAGCACGGACCATGAGCACCATGGCACAGGCAAGGTGGAGTTTGAACAGCCTGGCACCATGATCCCGCACCCCTGTGACTGGCTGAGACTCCTTCGAAAGGGCAAGGGAAAACGGAGCATCCCAGTGAGGGATCTCTCTGCTGTCCCAGCTGGCCCAGAGCCGTGCTCACCAACAGCCTTGTCTCTCTGCGGATGGTGCTGGACTACAGTTTCAATCACAATCAATATTCCTACCCTCTGTATTTGTCTGATCTCTTCCTCAGCATCCCGTGGCCCTGAGTCCCACCAGTTAAAGACGTGTTGTACCTAAATCTCTTTTTTTTTGAAGTCTGCCATCTTGTCGCGCCGTGACAGCCCCTGCTCCTTGTGAAACACACTGAGAGGCCAGTCCCTGCTTGTCACTCCAGCTTTACAGACTGGTATCACATCTACCTCAGCCGCCCTTTCCAAGCTGATGGGGCCGGCTCTGTTCAGCCTCCTCCAAGCAGAGTCTGCTCCATTTTGCAGTCTGCACTGGTGCCTTTTTCTCTGCCTTTTCTATTTCTGCCTTGGAGATGATCTGACCAGAGCCATGCACAGTATTTGAAATGCTCAGTGGATGTACAGATTTGCAGAATGATGTCTTTTGCTGTGTTCTCCCTTCCTTTGCTGTCACTTTTTAGCTGCACCCTGTACTATGCTCAGGTCGTGCGTGCTCGTGGAGAGCACACGGACTTCAAACCCACCCAAACCTCTGATCAAAGTCTCCTTGTCTGTCTGCCAGAATTCCTCTGTGGAAAGGCAAGAGCGAGTGCTGATCTCTGTTTCTGAGTTATGAATATTAGCCAATTTTGTCAGCCTGTTGTGGCGGAGGTAGGCACACGGTGGTGGAGGACTGAAGCTGGCTCAGGCAGGGCAGACACTCTGCTGTTCTGGCACCGCTCCTTCCTCTGCTCAGGACATAACGTGGCTGCTGGGGTCTCTTCAGGGGACCCTGCTGAGGACCAGGCCTCTCCATTTCAGATCTCACTCTTCTTTTTTTTTTTTTCCCAGAGATGAGATCAGAAGTCCATGGGTCTAACAGAAAGCCTCATTCAGACTCAGCAGGTCTGAATGTTGCTCTGCACCTTCCCCATCAGCAGTCATCACCCCTGAGCCACAGGTTCCACCTGATGTCCCAAGGCTCAGACCACGCCTGGGGCAGCTGCAAAGCTCCAGCCAGAGCAGCTCCGTGCCTCCTTCCCTCTGTTCCCAGGAGAGAGGCTGTGGCCACATTTCTTGGACCCTCAGAGCTGCTGTGCTCCCAGGGCAGGGGACCTCACACAGCCTCCGTCCTGCTCTGCCTCCTGGGGACAGGCGCTGTGCTTGTTGGCTACAAGGCACAGCTTTTCCTCCGAGCACCCGTCTCTACTCCTTCCTGTAAGCACCAGTCCCTGTTCCTTTAGTCCCCTGTGGTGGAGGAGTCTGAAGCATTCCTGTGTCCCAGGTTTCCTGCAGGGACGGCTGGACATGAGCTGGGAGCTGTGAGACATTTAGCACGTGTTCCTTGCATTTACACGTAGCAAGCTCCAGTTATTGAACTCTCACTAACAACTAAAATACAGTCAAGACCTCAGCTAATGAGGAAAAAATGTCACCCTGAAATCTGAGCTGACCTGGTGCCTCCCACTAAACACTGAGCAGCTGAGACGAGGAGCGCTCTTCTAGCCAGCACTGCTGCCCAGTCCTGAGCGCTGCAGAGAGGATCCTTGCTGTTCCGTGAAGGATGGATTCCTCCACCATGCAAGGATGTTGACCCTGGAGGAGAGACCCAGGGAGCTCAGGCTCTTGAGGCTCTGCTATCCTTAGACATCTCTGGAAAGGAGTGTCGCTGGCATCTCCAGAGCAAGAGTCATGGAGATCTCCAGGATGGGATCCGTCCTGGCCTGACCTGAGGGCACGTGTGGACAGCCAAGTGTGCTGCGTGCATCACCTCATGTATAGGTGATGTCTGGCTCTACTGCAGTCCAAAACATGAAGGATACATGAATTGCCCCAACATCAGTCCAGGAAAAGGAGCTGGACCTAAAGAAGAGGGACTGTGGAGATGCCAGGGCACTGGGAGAGGGTGAGGGCTTTTGTGGACCTCTTCCCTTACCTTGGGGACCTCTCCTCTCCTGGATGTGTCCAACGAGGAGTGCTGACCCATGTCATTCAGAGCTGCCATTTAGTTTCCTGCCTGTTATTACATGTAGAAGACTCAGGGCCCTCAGGTGCAATTGGGTGCAGCCGCAGACCCCAGTTCTGTGAAGGACACTGTGACACCAGGCATGGTGAACGTCTGACTGGTGGCACTGAGCAGACAGATCATCCACAATTGCTGTAGGGGACACATGGAAAGTTTCTGAACCTAGCGCTAATATATTGGTCAGGCAGGTAGAAGCAAGCGGGGTGAGGACATTTTGAGGGAAGGAAGAATTCTCAGTCCCTCCTACCAAGTGGGTCCAATCTGAGTAGAGCGTTTTGCGGACATTGTGTCATGCGCGCTTGCCCAGTGCCCCAGGCAGCGTGCCACGCTCCGCAGAAGTGAGCATCGTCTGGTTGTGAAGTGAGGCACTTGCGTGTCATCTTCAGTTTACTTACTACGTCATCCCAGGAAAAATGCAACGACACAAGCAGTAATTCTTCACTGTTTACAGGAGGGTTTAAACCTGGAATTTATACATTACTGCTTCTGATGCTCTCATGATTTTTTTTTTTTAGTAATGTGAAAGAATTTCTTGTGTATGAGGATTCCTCATGGACACCAGCAAACCTTCCCAGTGGGAGAAACCTGTCAGGAGGTTTGCTGCTGAGTTCTGCTTCCCAGGTCTCCAGAGCCGGCACTTCTGCCACTCTGTTGTTGCACTGGGCCATGGCAGCAAAATGCGGTCACTCTGCACCTATTTTCCACAGACGGAGTGGTTACTTCCTGTGTTTCTTTTTGTATGTCTTTGGATACTGAGACCCGCGCCACATCCAGAGTTTTGGTGTGTTACAGACCATAGAAGGAAACCAGAAACCCGTCCACCACCTTTGAGAAGCAGAGAGAGAAAATATCTGTCTCCACAGGGATTGTGGCCTCAAAGAGGTCCTGTGTAGCCAAGGGTGAAGCATCGTTTCTTGAGTGCTTGGAGACGGTGTCCCATGGTCCTGGCAGGGCTGCAAGTTGCTGATGAAGGGGGTGCCCACCAAACACCGGGGTTGTGAACAGGGTCAGTGGGAGGCAGAGCTCCTGCTGAGATCTGGGTCATTATTCCTCAGGGGAACAATGACTGGAGAGGAGCCAGTGGAGAGGAGCCAGTGGAGCTGATGGAGAGGAGCAGGGTGCCCAGCTGGGCAGGAATGTGGCAATTCTTCCCTTGGTGTGATCAGCCAGAGTCCCAAGAGATGAGACAGACTTCAGCTTGCCTGATGTGACTCTAGCCCAGACTGGCCTATGAAAATAAAGACATACTCATCACCAGTTCGGATTATCGCCATTCCTTGGCTCTTTTGAGTTCCTCTGCAAAGCCCAGCCCAGCGGAAGACTCCACCAGCCCCAGCTGGGAAGGTGTTGCTGGAGCTGGCTGAGACGGAAGATACTTGGATCACGGGATGTACAGCTCCAGGCACTCTCCTGTGCAAGGCAGGGGCTTTGTTTGAACTTCACATGGAAGATTCCAGCTCTATTTCTACCTTCCCCAGCTTGTTTCTTGTTTCTTGCCAGGTCCCGTTCCTTTTCTGTAACGGAACAGTGACAGATCGCCGGAATGTGCACGTACCGTGTAGCCGCTTACAGAAAGTGCATTCACAAGTGATCTCAGACAGGCTTTCCCTACTGAGATCTTTGTAGTAGAAATTGTGTCATTGATTTTCCAGCATCCTATAAACAGTATTTATTTTCACATTTGCCGGAAGTGTATACTCTTTTGTACAACAGCAATGCGCATCGCCTTACCGTTCATCAGGTCGCTAAGCGTTCCCAGGCAAGACGCAGAGCCGTTCCGCTCCTGCTCATCTGGAACGGGAAACAAAGACCACTACACCCAGCTGAAAAGGTAGAGGGAATTTAGACAGCATTTAACAATGGGCCTGGAATATGACCAGTAACCAGAAATGGCAGTTTTGCTCTTGCAAAAATCTCCATCTTGAATGTCCATGAGGAATCATGGCTTCTGTTTTAGCTCTTATTTGAAAAATAGCAACTCCTGTTGAACTGGGCAGCTTAACACGTTGCAGTGCCAAAGTCAAGGAGAGGAACATCCATTCCGGTGCCTGCAGTGCTGCGCAACCAGCTCACCTTGCCAGTTTTGATATTACAGTCGTGTTCTGACACCGGCTGCAGAATTTATCAGCAGCGCAGGCATCTCTGAAAACCCCATCCAGGGGGATTCTGGTGGGTCTGCTGCTCATCTGAGAGCTTTTACTTCCCTATCTGTCTTTCAAACCATCCCAGAGATTTCAACCTAGTCACAGTTCACGTCTTGCCCTGATTAAGGGAAGGGGTGATATTTACTGACGAGACTTTCCAGAGAGATGAGATGGGCTGTACGTTCCTTCAGCCTCTAGAAGCTCGCTGGCCAAAGGGTTCAGGATGGAAGAAATGTCTGCAGCCGTTTGAGACTTTGGTCAAAAAAGATCATCTGTGTGTCTGAGGCATCTGCATCCTGCCCCATGTCTGGAAGGTGAATACACCTCACTAGGAGACTTTTCAGCCTCAGGGTCTCTTTGCAGGGTCCAAGCAGTGACCCCAGGGACCTTGCGAACACCCATGGGCTGAGTCACTGCTCTAAGCGTTGCCCCACTGTCCTTCCCACTCCCAGGGCTCCTCTTCCTCTTTGCTCTGGGACATCGCTGGGTAGGCAACACCTGAGGTCCCATCCATGGTCGCAGTGCACCGTGGTCCTTGGGACGCCCCTCTGCAGCCGGGGGCTGGGCGTGCAGTGCTGTGGGTGACCCCTTCCCTGGGAAGGACAAGCGCTACTCCAGTCTGCATCACCAGAGACCTGAGCAAAGCCAAGGAGCTTCTAGTTCACTGTCTGAGGAAAAAGCTGTCCTTGCTGCCCACAGCCAGCCTGGGGCCTGCCGGGACCCTTCCTGGCTGAGGCACTTGGGCTCAGCACAGAGGATTGGAAACGGGGTGCCTGTGGTCCAGGGAAGACAAGGTCCGATTAGTCTAATGGTATCACCTTTTTAAAGCACCTCTTGATGTTCCTGATTTGTTTTTCAGGCTGAAGCACCCAAATCCATCTCTGCAGGCCCCACGCTCCATTGGTGCCTACGTCACCTCCAGCCTGACCCCACTCCCCTGCGCCGTTTGCACCCGAAGGGAAGATGAGATGAGGCCAAGTGCGGTGAACCTGAGCTCCTCCCGGCTCCTTCTTCCTCCCACTGATGTGGGCTCTGCTACCTCCTCCCATCCACACCCAACCTTTCTTCCCATTTTATTTCCTCCATGTCCCCTCTTACCTCCCTCTTTTCCCCCTACATTTTTCTTCTTCCTAAGCATCACTCTGGCCCCTGCTTGCTCACAGGTGGTTCTGGGGGCTGAAAACCACCTTGCCAAGAACAGCATTTTGTTGTCCCCTGGATAGCATTTCTTTATTTGGCAACCTTGCAAAATCCAGTAAATATAACTGCAAATAAAAATGTGTGTAACAGGACATATATTACAAGAGAACTGGCTAAATCCTCAGTGGATGTAAGTCAGAGTGGCATCACTAGCTTCCAAGGGGCTACCCGGATTTACATCTGCTGAGCTCAGGCCAAACATTTACCTTTACAGTGTACAGACATGATAAAATGAAATAAAAACAAAATACTAAATCCGATTCCACCCTAAAGCTTTGTGCGAGCCATAACGGGGTTTGAAATAAATCATATATCTCTCACGGGTCTTATAAGTCAGCCCACTCAGCTTCCAGAGGAGCGTGGTGCAAAGCCAATTTCTCACCCCACCTGCTTAATCAGGTGAGATCTGGTACTCCG
This sequence comes from Ardeotis arabs, assembly GCA_011801015.1. NCBI lineage: Eukaryota > Metazoa > Chordata > Aves > Otidiformes > Otididae > Ardeotis > Ardeotis arabs. The sequence continues at coordinate 44,676 of JAAGAY010147855.1, forward strand.
TGGAGGTGTGCTCTGTACAAAGCAACGCTTGCCTCGGCTGAGGAGTCAAACACTCGGAAGTTTGGGGAATTAGGACTGCTCAGGGAATAAGAACTTGCTTTTCTTGGTGCTTCTGAGTTATGAAATACCCCCTAGCCACAGCCATGGCTGTTTTTCTCCACCTCACTCATTTTTTGTGGCTTCATATTTTTTTTTTTAATATTTTATGATTTATGGGAAGTTCCTTTAGACGTTGAGACACTAAATAGCATTTCTCTACAGATGATCTACCACTGTGTTACCTTTCAGGTTCGTACTGGGGCCATCTGACTTCACCATTGTTCAAAGAGATGGAAAGATAGCAGCTAAGTTATTCCTAATCTTGTCTCCTGGACTGTTTAAAACATGGTTGTGTTGCTTTCAAAAACATGTAATACCCCTAGGCAGAAAGCATGGGTTGAAATGAGAGGTCGGTGGATAGATGCAGCTAAAAGTAACTAGAAGTAGACTTACAGAGGCAGCTGTGATTCTTGCCTTCAGTGAAGCCTGCAACGATGACGAATCTTTTGGGGCTTGCAGAAGAGAGTGTCTGCTTTCTCTGCTACTTTAATGACTTTTCCTCCAGTCCTTCCACGGTTGCAGCACACGCAGTGCTGGGTCATTCCTGGCCTCTGTGCTCCCTTTTGCAGCTAACATGCAGAAGGGCAGCTTATCGGCTCCAGGTGGCTGCATTTTGCAAGAGTTTCTGTGAACTTCTCCTGAGTGATGCTTGTGTGACCTTGAAACACAGGGCTCTGGACCTCAGCTGCACCAGCAGGCAAAACTGGGGCGGCACGGGCGAATCCCAGCTCTGTGGTGCCTGATTGCAGGAGACAGATGTCTCCTCCCTGGGTGTCTGTCACCCAGCACCTGCAGTGTCTCCACCAAGCCCCTGCCTTCTCGTCTCTGAGTTTTTAATGGCCCAGGTTATACTCTGAATGGGACACGATGGATGTTCTGGAAGCAGAAGTCTGGCAAAGCTGTTTATCCAACCCCCCGGCATCTCTGTTTACGAAGAAAAAAAAAAAAGAAGGAGAAAAAATGCTGCAAACTTACATGACAAGCCAAATCCTGGGATTTATTGCTGCCTCCTGAGGGATTAGAGTAGCAGGAAGGAGCTGAGCCTGTGTTTTCTTTCTGATGGGTGATTGTAGTGGATGCTGTCTCTTCTCAGCCTTCCCTGAGAAGAGCTTTGGCTTTGCACCATGCGTCGAAGCTGTGTGATAAATTGTTGGGGTGATCCCACAGACCTTTGCTGCAGCTTAAGTTACTGCGTGGTTTCGTTGCTTCCCGAAGCACCTGACGAAGTGGGGAGCAGCCCTCCCACGGCTGCGCACGGCCCGGCCCCTGTGCCGTTTCGGCTGGTGCTCTGTGCTGTTTCTGTGCTCTCCAGTGTCTGTCGCGCTTGTCCCTGCAACGGTGATGTTTGCTTCAGGGCACCTATGTGCCGGGACGTGATCCGGGATGTCCTGGGAGTGCCCCCTCCAGGTTCTTCTGGCCTCGTTTTTGGGCCTTTTTCTCTGTGCCTGCCCCTGCACGATTTTCAGGCACCGGCCACTTCTGCACCACCCTGACGCAGAACTGAACCGGGCAGCTCTGAGTGTACCTGTGGTGAGTTCCCATGCAAGTGATGGCTTCTACTCCTGAAGCACAAAGGCTAAAGGCTGGAAAAGAGCATAAGGCATCAGGAGACCGTATGCAACCTTTATGAGAGACAGAAGAAACTGCTTAATATTTTTTTTTGTGAGCTAAAGGGGCTGTGGTTAGTCCACAACGCTGCACCAGCTTTGCTGAGAACTGAAAACTGCAAGCAAAGCTACCAAGGTTATCTTCATCAGTTTGTGAGGCACCAGTGTGGTGCAAGCACGGCTTGTGGAAGCAGGCAGGAAGGCAAAAAGTGGCATTAGGTGTAGCATAAAACATAAGATTTTTTTAGAGATGACACTTTAAAATAGAATATGCTTCAAGAATTGTTTATTGTCATGTTCATATATTCATGTTCTGAGGAACCAGCAACTTAAGTCTCTGGTCTCCTTTCGAGGCTGCGCTGCCCAGCACAGGGATGTCCCCTTTGGTGTCTGCAGAACGCCAGGCAGGCATACAGCTTCATAACGGGGCTAGGTGTTATTATCGTATCAACACCCCGTAATGGAACCCAAGGCAGGAAGCAGACGGCTGCACTTCAAACAAAGCTTGCCAGATGCAGCCAATTCATTTATTACCAGTTTTGACAGGATCACAAAACGCACAGCAAAACAGTTCCACTCCTCCGGAGTCATCCCCCCTCCTTTCATGTCGATACGCTCTTGTGAACCTGCACACATACATGTAAATCCAATTATTTGCTAGCACACGCCCAATATGAAAACAATAAGGGGCAATGCGTGATTTGATGACTATGCTGGATCACCACCATGTGATACATACATTGTGTTTTAAAAAGTCTTTATTCCGTCGGCCCATCGTTCACAAGTGATGTATTTCATAAGCAGTTTTCCCAGAGATTCCCCTGGTCTGCTCCTGCCCTGGTCCTGCCAGCTGATGGCATCCATCCTGCCTCTGCCAGGGAGCGTTGTCCTTCTCACATCCCTGTGTCGCCCTCCACTCTCTTGCCAAACCAGCCCACGTCTTGGCTCCTTTGCTGGCACCGTTACGGAGTCAGGAGGCAGAGGGGCTGCAGCAAAGGCACTGCGTCTTAGCTTGGATTAAACATTTGATAAAAAAGCTTGCAAAAACCTTCCTGGCAAAGCATCAGACGTCCTTGGCTTTGAGAGCCGCGCCGTCAGCTAGAGAAGGAGCAGCGGACCGTAAGGAGGAAGAGCTTCCCGGAGCAAAGGACCAGCTGGCCGGGCTCTGCACAGGGACAGGTGCAGTCTGGGTTTCACTGGGTGGGCAGGATGAGCACCGCCACGTTAGGGTGGTTATTCAGGGCTTCATTTGTGCTACAGAACCACTCGAGGAGGGTCAGGTGCCATGGAAAAGCTTACCAGGCTGTCCTGGATGTGGCTGATGCACAGAAGCTGGCACAAAACCCCAGTCGGGCAGAGAGAGTGTGCTCGGCAGCCCTCGAACGTGGATGCTATAGACGCTGCCTGAGAGCAGCCCTCAGTCCTTGTGCACGTGGCATGGGGACTACGAGAGCCTGCGGCAAAGGCCCGTGGTGGCCATGGGCGTTTGGTCACACTCGGGCTGGTCTGTGAAGGGGAAGCATCTGCCAAGCCAAAAATGTAGATCTTCACAACTGTCACAAATGGTGCTGAGAGATGGAAATATCTCAGGGAGGACACTAAGAAATTTTTTGCCCAGCACGACCCTCTGAGCCTGTCCTTAGGGAGGGGAACCAGAGAGATTGGACCTAGATGGTCGCAAACATCCTCCTTCCCTTCAGAAGTCGGAGAGAAGCACCTGGGAAGCATAACAGGGAGTAAGGACTAGGTGTGACAAACTCAGCATGCCGAAAGGACTCAGTGGGGTTCTTAAATGTATCTCAGAGAGCAAAGTGAGGCAGGGCTGCTATGGAAGGAGGTGGAAAATAGCCATCAGCAGGCAACAACCAAGAGTGGCTGGAGTAGAGCAGTTGCTTGGTCCAAGGCTGGGGAGGACACAACCAGTGTGGACCAGTACAACGGCTGTGGTCCTGGGCAAAGCTCCAGCCTGGGTGGGAGTTTAGGAAGGGCTGAACATCCCCAGGAGCCCAAATAATGTGACGCAGTTTTGGCTCCGTCCAGGAGAGCTGGAAGCAGCAGGGAGCCAAGGCAAAGCAGCGTTTGGACGTCAGAGGTGTGGTGTGAAGAGACGCTTCACAACAGCTGGTGGTGAGAGGCACAGGGCTTTATGGCAGTGCATAGCCGTTGGGTATCGGGCATGTGGGTACGAGCCCTAGTTGTCAGAAATCAAAGATTAAGCCTTTCTATTTAAAGATAAAGCAGAAGAAGTGGTACCCCGCAAGTACGGCCCGGAGAGGAAAGGAGCCAAGCTCCGATCTTGTAATGAGATGCAGGGGGAAGCAGATCCATTTTGTAAAAGTTCCATCAATGCATTTTAGCCAATCAGCACATCCTGCTTGGCCTGGTTTTCGTCAATGAGGTCATTGGTTAATCTGATGTGGGCAACGAGCCACTTTCTTTCTTTTTATTCTTTGATTTTGCTTTTCCAGCAGGTATGGCTTTGCAACCAGCATGATAAAAGTGTATTTAGTGCTGGCACCTGAAAGCATTCTGCTCCAATAGGTGTCTGCATTTCATTTCAAACACATCAGGATGTCCCTAATTCCCTGGCCGTGGGAAGCTGGGCATTGTGAACTTCGGAATAAATTTTATTAGTTCTCTAGTGGGATTGTAGTGAAGCTGAATTTTAAAAGCCAAAGTAAAATGTCTGCTTGTCCAATTAGAATAATCTGTCTTAGCAATGAATGGTAAAAACACCTGTATTATGTGTGCAAATGAAGTTATTGCAATTAAAAGTTGTGCAAGCAAGAAAATTCTTGGAAGTCTCCAAAAGAGCAGGGAAAATATCACTAACGGATTCTGGGAATAAGGGCTGTGAAAGGCCTGGGAAATATTTACTGTCGTATATTAAAAGAAGCAGGAAGGCAACCTACTGAAAAGATTTTGGTTTTTTTGTACTTTGGAGGATGCATTAGAAAATTTTCTTTTGGAAGCACAAGGCAACAAGGAAGTACTTGACGTTTTTCTAATCTATGTTTGTTACTGTTGGTTCTGAGATGAGCACACTCTCTGAATGTTTGTGGTGGATAAATCAGCAGGGGAATGATTAATGTTATTTGCTATCAAAATTAATGCCCTGTCCAATTAATAAGCAGTTCATAGCTCTTTTGCAGCTATTATTTCAGGCTGCCTTCAGGTACGGAGAAGAGATTGCTGCATTTGATTCTCATTTGCAAGTTTCTCCAGTAAGCATCAATGCTGTAAACTTTTAGTTGCCATGAAAGTTTAGATTATGGAGCACTCTGAGGAGGACTTCACTAATTGCCTCACGTCTGAAATAAAATGTGTGCAAATTGCGTGCACAACGAGAGATGGCATTTGGGATGGGGATGCAGCCTGTGAACACCGCTGTGGCCACATGGTCAGGCAGCTCTCGCAGCAGCCAGCAGCCACTGTTCTCCTTCTCAATGTCTACAACAAACTCAGCCCTCTGGGGCCAGCCCACAGAGAGTGGTGTTGCCACCCTCCATCCCTCTGACTCAAGTGAATTATCCATAGTACACGATGTGGAAGTCATGGAACCTCCTGGACTTGTTTCAGCACTGCTGGTGCTCAGACTTGCTCAGTAAAAACAGATCTAGCTGAGGTAAAGCTGAGGGACACCGCCTTTGACTGCACAGATCTGCAGGTCACTTTTCCTGTTGCCAGCTGGAACAGAATACAGAAAAGCAGGATGAAGACAGAATGAGCCCATCTATCCATCTCCTCTCCAAGGTGGATCAGCTTGACGGATGCTCACCTAACAGACCGTTAGCAAATCCCTGATTAGGAGGACTTCTCTGACCACTCATGCCAGTGCTCTGCTCTTCAGATTATAAGATTTCTCCAAACACCAGGTAGTGTTTAACTTCTGGTGGACTTCAAGCTCAGTTCTTTTTTGCACTTACAAGTTTTTTTGCACTCACTGTCTTTCATCTCCCATTGTTTGAGAGCAAAACTAAAAATTATGCAGAGCTGAAGCTGTATGAACAGGTTCAAAACAAATTGAGAATGTTTAGTTAGTGTTTCATTGCTCATTTTGCTTCAAGAAACATCCACTAGAAAAAAAAAGGAAAGTTTGAAGGCAGCTTTTCTTGACAATTGCTTACTTTGAAGCTCCTGAAGAGTTTCACATTTGTCAGGCAAGTCAAGCAGAAGAGGCTAAGTGCATCCAGCTGTAATACAGAAAATTGGGGAGTGCTGCAGCCCATGTAGAAAATCAAACCCATGAGCAATATGCTTTTAAGTGGAGGGCACACAAAGAAGGCAAAATCATAGGATTACTTGCAATTGATCTGGAGAGCAGAGCCAGTCTTGCAATTTTGGGGGGTTGCTGAGCCTCTCATGAAAGACAAGGCCGTGTCTGAGGGGCGAGGAGGAGGAAACACAGGGAGAAAGGGAGTGAGGAATGACGTATGGGAAGACCCAGCTGTAACTCTAGACAAAACAGTCACAATTTACAGAGAAAAAAGATCTCTGTGATCAGGTCACTGGGAGCAAAAAAGGGGAGTTCAGATGCTGCCAAATGGGACTCACGCTGTGGAAGGAAGCCTTCACAAATTTCTGAATAGGACCATTTGGAGATGTGCCTGATGTCACCGCGCATTTGGTACACGCCGAGGATGGCTCCTTATCTGCGCTCGTCACCCGTGAGGACGGGGGTCTGCCCGTCTCCGTCAGAGCTGGAGGCGCTTGCAGGGCTGATGCCTTGTTCAAGGCACGGGTGTCTGCTCGGAGCCATGTGGATGCAGATCAAGAGGGCACGGGAGGGGGTTCGGCAGAGGCGATGAGGGGCAGCAGACGAGCAGGGCAGGCTGCCGGCCCTCACTGGGTGCTTTGCATGGAGCAGCGCGTGGGCCACTTCACTGGACATCCTTGCAGAGCGTGTTCCCACCTACTGCACAAAATCAGCCAGGTGTCCTAAACTTTGAGACAAGTGTAGGTTGTGTCTCTGATGACAGATTTTCACTTCCCAGCTCCAGGTAATGGATGATGAAGACAAATTGCCATGTTATGTAATTTAAAGTGAATTTTGCCCGGAGAGCACAGGTAAAATAAATGTGTTCATCTCCACGAAATGGCCGATCTGCCACATTAACCTGAGTCCTCATCATCTCTACAATCCAGTCTAACAGTGGCAACTGGAGATATTAATGTTTTAAAAGGTGAATTTATCATATCCTTAATTTCCGTCTCACATGAAGAGGCAGCTTTAACGTTTGTTTGTCGACATCCCAGCCGGTGCTTTCCCTCGGCTGCACCTGGCATGGGTAGGGTGACAAGCTGCTCTGGCGGCAGCCGTCACATGAAGCATCCCCGGTGCCCGCTGGTGTGGGGCACATCGCATCACACGGAGCCAGGGCTCACTTTGATGTTCGCCTGAAAGCAGAGACCTCGCACTGGTTCCTGGTGCTGTTCATGAATTTTATCTGCAAAGCAACGTTGCTGCTTTGGTCTTTTTTTTTTTCGTGCAGCCCACCATGAACAAGTTACCTGCATGCAATTACTTCAATTGGTGTTAATCCTATAATTTAATTATTTATCAGCTGAATCCTGTGTTGGTTTCCCTGCTATTTTCTGTGACTGAATTTGGATTACAGACCTGCTTCCTCCATGGGCACAGCAAAGTAAAATGTCAGTTTTCTCGCCATCTCCTTCAGCTCCTTGTTGTCTCTCATGTAGTCAAAATTAATAAAGGCCAGATATCTTGTTATCTCACAGGACGCTGAGGGTACCTGGTCTGGTGTGATTAGTTTAGAAGGGCTTCTCAGTGAGAGGTGTTTAACTCCCTGCAGCAGTGAGGGGAAACACTCCACGGCTCTTGTGGTACACCAGCACATCCTCAGACTCCTTCCCACACACCACATAAATATTTCTGCTCCTGTCTTCCCTGCCTCATTATTTGCAATTTTATCATCTCTATCTAATATCAATCCTGCTAACTTGTATTCTTTGATGAATCCTCTGCCTCCCTTCCCAGTGGGCAGTCACTGGCTGTGGTTATCTGCATCCCAAAGAGCTGGAGAGATGCTCCTGGTAGCGGCGTTTCCCAGGCTGTGGTCCAGCCCTGCTCCCACTCCTGCCCCACTCTCTGGATCCCACTCCCAGGGCGCTTTGATGGAGTAGGTGCCCATAGGTGGGCTGAAATCCTCCAATCCCACCCTCCTGCCCTCCTGCTTGTCACTGCTCAGTCCCATCCCGGCACATGTGAAGGTGGTCACTGTGGCTGCGGAAGCTGCTAGCCCAGACTGCTGGAAAAAACTCCTGTCCTAGGGAAAGATCTGAAGCTGGGGTGCTCTGCACGAGGAGCTAGAGGAGCAGCTGCTGAACCAATTACAGTTTGCAGGAGCAGAGCTGAACTGAGCGGCTTTTCTCCCTGGCAGATGCTCACAGCTAATGGCAGGCTTCCCGGGCCCAGGGATGGGTGATCCTGAACCGCGGTGCATCCCAGTGTTTACCGCCAGCGTGGTTCTGTGCCCAGCCTGGAGAACCTCTCTGCCCTCCTGGATGCATTCACACCGGGTCTGCGCGACCACAGGCTGGGAACAGACAGGGATACAGCTCACGCATTGCCCTTGGAATGTGCTACAGGTGAGGGTTTTGGGTACTGCGGGGCTTCTCCCAGAGCAGGGCACTGGTCTCCCCTCTCCAGGACCTTGCCTGTGTCGGGAAGGTAGCAATGAAAACTGCTGCGAAACGGCATGCTGTTCTCTTGCACAGTGCAAACAAACATATTTTTCTGTTAAAACGAATATTTATTTGGTGACAATTTTTAAAAACTGGATTTACAGAGTGAAACAAGCGCTCTGCAGCGGTGGTGTAGCTGGGATACGGCACAGAGAGCTGCAGGATGGGACACGGGCATGGGACGGTGGGCATGTCTGTGGACCGGGGAGAGTGCACCTCACAGACCCCGCCAGCCCCGGCACCGAGCCACCCGTCCCACTGCTCCAAGCTGGGTATGAGCAGAGGGACCCTCGGTGTGAGGAGCGGAGGGGAAGGCTTTCCTGGTTCCTCTGCCCTTCAGGAGGAGCACCCAGTGCTGTACATCGAGGTGTGAAAAAAAAGCCAAAAAATCAGAGTTCTCCTGGCTTTGCAAGCCAGCCTCCCCCTTCCCACCCTGCCTGTCGGGAGGCTGATCACTCTGTCTGCTCTGCTGCCTGCTCCCAGAAGACACTCCATCACTTTTACACCTGTTTCTGAGGCGAAGCGTTGTGTCGTAAAGTTGGTACAATTATTGTCTCCCTGGCACCAACTCGCACGCCAGATCCTGTTGCTCATGTTTGCCTCTGCTGGGAGCTGGGCTCATTTCTTCCTGCCCCCCCTGCCCTGCAGCAGGCTTGGGGCAGCGGGAGCCTGGAGCTTCCCTCTGGGAAACCTCAGCCCTCCTGCCACAGCACCAGGGCTGGTGGGATGGCCGTGCTCAGGCCAAGGGAACAGTGAAATTGCTTCTTATTCTTCTTCCCCGTAACAGGACCATTATTTCATAGCACCTTATTCCTTCCATTGAGATATTCAAATAATTTCCCTGTATAATCAAACTTTTCTATCCCTAAATCAGTTTTATAACCACCCTGTTACACCTTGAAACTCAAAATTAAAAATTTCTGTTATAAATAATTGGGCTGTGCTGTGAATACTAAGCATCCCAGTGGATTTCAGAGGATGCATTAATGGGGACGTCCTCTGCCACCTGCCTGGGGATGTGGCTTGCTTGGCTAGCCCATCTTCTTCACTCAAGGGTGCAGAGAGGAGAAGGAAGGTGCGGGCTGAGGGGGGGGTGTCCGCCTTTGCTAAGCTCTGGACTTGCTCTTGAGTTAGCAGGAGACACTGTGACGTGGCTTCAGGCTGTGTTTTTAAAAATGCAGTGATGCTGTCGCTCGTTCGACCTGGGAATTGTGGAGTGTGCATCACCCTTGGAGCTGGGCTGTCCCCAGAGAGACCACCACTAAACCAGCGCTAACGCCCAGTTAGCAGCATTGCTGTCTCCTGGGTGCCCCATCTGTGTCCTTCCCCCTCGTCCCTGCCTGCAGGACCTCTCCCAAATGGGGCTGTGGTATTACTGAGTCACCGCCCGTCTGTGCCCTGCTCTAGACTGGGGTCCACGGCATCAGCCGCTGTGAAACCTCCAGAACCTGCCCGAGGATCTTTGCTCTCAGCCATGTATCCATCAGTCCAAACTGCACCAAGGCAGAAAAGACTCCCCCCCTTCCCGCCCCCCCGAGTCTGCCCTCCTGGATGTGGTCAGAGGGCAGGATAAAGGCTGTGGAACACAGAGCATGCAGTGGTCTGTCTGTTCCTCCTGGGCGCCGCGTACACTTCCAGGAGAGCTCCAGCCCCCTCTTCATTTTTAGGTGTGTGTCAAGAAGGAGGAATTTGTTACTGGCTTGCAGCTTCTGTGATGGTTTTATTTAACAGATTCACATGGCGTAAAGCCGGAGAGATGCATTAGATCGTTGCACCTGATTTCCTGTAAATCACAGGCCGTTACATTTCACCCATCCAGTGTCTTGGATTTGACTGGAACACATCGTTCACAAAGATCTCTCCAGGCCACTTTCAGGGGTGGTTAAATGTTTTCCTTCTCAAAAAGTGTCTAATTTATAATTCAAATGTTACTGGCTTCAGCTTCCAGCTCTTGTTCTGCCTTTCGCAGAGGAGTCACAGAGTCTTTATCGCATGATATTTTCTCCCCCTGAAGGTATTTAGATGCAATGATGAAGTCACCTTTCAGTTTTCTTTTTTAAAAACTATCAGCTTGAAACCTTTAAATCTCCACATACAGAGTGTTCTTCCTGGCTCTTAAATCAACTTCCCCCCTCTGCACCTCTCTCTGATCTTCCAACTTTTTTTTTTAATTTATTTAAGCAAAGACCTAAACAAATACCGTAATTTAGCAGAACACGATGTTAAACTGAAGAGAGAATAATAGACTAATCTCAGGCTCTAGTGAATGGCCCATACGCCTGCCACCCAAACAAATAATTACAGAGCTGTAAATGAGGTGCAGGCAGCTCATTTATCCTGAGCTGCCTCAGCAGCTCCTGGTTGCCAGGAGACTGGTTAAGCTGGAAGGGACCAGGGCAGCCCACCGGAGCAATATCCGTGCTTGGCGCATCCAGCCCTCCTCTCTTCTCCCAGCCTCTGGGTGTTGGGGCACAGAGAAGAAGCTGCCATGGGAGTTTGCTGTGATCTCTCTGCTAGCAACTCCCTGCAAGGAGCTAGCGCGTCCCTGTGAGACCTAAACACCTACAGACCCATTGCTTGGTCTTCGCTTTTAAATTGTTTTACAAAACCTGTTGGTTTTTTTTCAGTTGCTAGGTTTGTCCTCTGAGCCTGTCCTCAGCCTATCACAACTGACTAGGAAATCATCTCAGGAAGGAAGCCATCCTCTGAAGGTGAAATTGAGAAATTCACTCCTCTGTAAAGGTCTCCAGCTGACTATTCAGCCTGCCGGTAACTCTTGCCCTGCCTCAGCCTTGTCTGTGCCACCAAATCATCTCCTATAGAAAGTGATCTTGGAGACACAAATCCATCTGCCCCACTCATATTTCCAACAAAACCATGCCAAATGCTCCTACCTGTTCCCATGGAAATCCAGTATCCCCTTGTCCTAGTCGTCACAGGAAAGTGGAAGAGCAAAGTATAGCTGCTCCAGCTCCTTGAGGATGCTCCACAGACCCTAAAGCAGCCTCCCACTCTGCCCAAAAGCAGATCTGACCTGTAACACCCGCACTCCTTAGAGGAGACAACCAGCCCTTAGGCACCCAGTTTCACTGGGTTCTCCAGCCGTAGGATACTTTTCACAGAGCTGGGACATCTCTCCAAGAGATGAGCTCCAGGTGCACATCTGGTGATGGGGCAGAAGTCACTGGTGTGCACAGAAGATCGGACATTCCCTTCTGATCCGGGCATCCATCCCTCTGAGTATGTTGCTGGAGGGACTCCTGCATCATGTGCTGTCCTCACACAGACGCCGAAGTTCAGGCCGTACCTGCAGGTCACTGTCCTCCTCAGATGTTCTGGGGAGTGCAGCCAAAGCGTGTAGGAAGGGGTTATGCAGAACCGCCCCCTCAGCTCGCTGGATGGTGGACATCATCATGTGGTGTCACTTGCCTGTTCCGTGCTGCAAAGCTGCGTGTGGCCACAGGTGTGTCACGAGGAGTGAAGCCAAAATCCAAGGGCTCCCCCTCATCCCACCTGCGGATGTGGTTGGGGCCATTGCCCTTAGCCCAGCTCTCATGGGGATCACATTGTGCACTGGCAAGTAGTTTCCTTTAAAAACAGGCTGAAATTTCACCAAGGGAACCTGAATGCCCAAAGAGTAAACGTTCCCCAGCATCTCTGCTAATACCAAGACAGTGAGTGAGTCCACTATCCATCACAGCTGAAGGCAGGTACAATAATCACAGTTATTGAGCATGACTGTTTGGTTATTAAGGAAAGGAGAGAACAGGAGAGACAGCACAGGGATGGCAAACAGTGGCTGCAGCCACCACCTCTGCTGAGAGCCGATATTGGAGATGTGTGGGCAGAGAACACGGTGCCCAGAGGCTGCCTCTGCTCCTGCCACACCAGGACAAAGCGCATCTCTGCCCGGAGCTGCTGGTGAGTCCTCCCTTACGCTTTTTGGACAATTAAAGGAGCTTAGAGATGGGCACAATAGCCGCATTCAAGCACTGGAGGATCCTCTTTGCAAATCCCACATAATCCAAATGGTATCTGCATATGCAAAGTTGAATAATCTCAGCTAAATCCAATGCAACCGAAGAAAGCATTTAAATCAGTTACTTAAAAGAAGACACTCAAAGGAGTAGCCTTGAAAACCACCAAATGGCTGGATACTGAGAGGCCTAAATCCCGATTAAATCCCACTCCTTTTCCCTGTTTACCAAGATTAGCTCATGTCTTTTCTCAAGGAACGCACGATCTAAGCAAGTTGGTATTTAACAGGAGAAGCTGTTAATACCTTCAATTACAACAGCATTTCATTATACCGTTAATTTCATTATGAGAAAACATTAACTCTGGTTCCTTGCCAGAACATTGACAACTTCCTGTTGCTCCCAGTGCCGAAGAAATAGCGTGGCGCGTCGCATGAGAAACCTGGTGTGTCATGACTCCTCTTCGTTCGCAGCTATCCGCTTTAGCTATCCAGCCACGGCTTATCTGAAAAAATTTAACTGCATAAGCTGAAAGGAAAATGTGGTTTCTGTCATCCTTTCACTGGTTGGATGCTTTGCCCTGCACGCCTCATGGATATGGAACACCTTTGTGTGTGTGCAATGTAACCAGAGCATCTGTAGAGTGTTCACTTCTCCTCTGATTTGGTCCACTTTCTAAAATATACCTCGAGTTCACCAGGAGTTAAAAGGAGTCAACATTTTCCTTTGCTTGGGGACAAATCTCTGTTCTATGATTCTCAACTGTTCTTTTGGAGAAAATTAATTCTTGGAGAGTTTCGAAACAGAATTATCATCACTCATTACAGGCACCGTTGTCTTTCCTATTTAAACCATTGGAGGTGACTCTTCTCCTGCAGTGTTCATATCGAGTGGCACGGTCCCCTGAGAGAGCACCTGTGACCAGCAGAGGAAGTTCCCCAAACTGCTGAGGGGCTTTGTGCCACCCGCACGCAGCAGCCCGGGTACTGCCGCTCTGTGCGCCAGGTGAGGCATCCGCAGCGCCGTCCAGCGCTGGGCCCACTTCTGCTCCGCTCTGTTCTCAAACGGTGCCTGCTTTGAGATCCAATTATGACATCAAATGGCCTTGCTACACTTGTACACATCCATCTCCTGCACCGAGAACAAAAGCAACAGGAGTTATTCTGAGGCTTACATATAGAAACAGATCATTTGTAAATAAACACCTCTGAAGGAGCTTATCAAGGAGAAAACACCCAGAAAGGTTTTGACCTTTAAGCAGAAACATGAATTTAGACGCAAGAAAGGTCTTCAGCAATACATTCTCTAGTTCTAAATGTTCTACTTAACATTTGAGGAATAAAGATGTTAGCATGCTTATGAAATTGATTCATTTTAATGAGTCCTTTTTAAGCTGCACAGAATATTTTTGAAAGGAAGGCTTTTTTGTGTTTTTTTTTTTTTTGCAAGCCTGGGTAAAAGTTATTTCTCTTTTATGATGTAGTTTACAGCTTCTGGTAAGGATCCCTGGGGTCATCCTTTTTGATCCTAAATAAAGCACTTCTCTCCTCCTAAGGATGGGCTCTTCTAAACCTCAAATGTCTGGGAGATTTTTTCTCTGGGTATAGTGCTACTCCTGTGCCTGAAAGGCATCTTGCTTTTACGAGGGCAATCATGCAATTGTTTCCTTCTGACCCCAAATTTCTCGTGGCATCATTAGTCCCATGTCAAACTTTTACAACATGCAATTAAAGACCCAAGTGAAAAACTCTGCATGAGGCACAACTCTAATGACAAGGCTACATAGTTTGCTTTCAAACTATAGCACACAAGAGGTAGGACACACAGCTTCAGCCAGGTGGAGGCAGGAAAAGCAGAACTGCAGATGCGGTGTGGATCCACGAGGGGAACGGCATGCTGTGGAGACCGAAGGTGCGCTGGCTGTGCTGTGGCAGACCCACTTGCACAGATCCCACCCCTTGAGGGGACTTGTCCCTGCCCAGAAATGGTAAAGTTAGAATCACAGAATCATGGAATGGTTTGGGAAAGGACCGTTAAAGCCCACCCAGTCCAACCCCCCTGCAAGGAACAGGGACATCTCCAACCAGATCAGGTTGCTCAGAGCCCCGGCCAACCTGGCCTGGAACGTTCCCAGGTTACACCTGATGACTCAGTGCTAAGCTCATATTTCCCTTCAGGTATCTCCCATAGGGATTATTTTGGTCCTGACCCCTCCACAATTTGGGGAGGCAACAACTCCAGCTGGTTTGAGCCCTTGCATAGCTCCTGCCCTGCCCGCTGTCACCGATGCCAGGGTCACAGCCATGTGGGTCCCGCTCCTGGTGCCCTCACAGACCTTCAGGAACTGCTGCACCACTCAGCCCAGCATGCCATGGGAGGAGCAGAGGGGTGGTGGACCCTTGGGGTGGTCCCCAAGACCTGCCAGGCTTGAGGGCTGGGCCACGGACAGGCGTGCAGCGCCAGGCTCCCTTGGACCACTGTGCGTACTGGCAGTGGCGGATGGGGAGGACCCCACTCCTACTGCTGGAGTAGGAGTAGGACCCCACTCTACTACTCCAAGGCTGTGCTTTCTCATGCCCTTGTCCCTCGCCCCAGTCCCCTCCAGCACCATCCTTTCTCTTTGAATGTGGTTGCACAGGGGATGTGCTGCTCACCCCTGGCTGCCCCAGCGGCGAGAAGGAGCTTTTGGGCTCTCAGCCTGTTTCTGCACAGCTGGCACAACTGGCGGAGCTCCTCGCTCCTTCCCGCTGTTCCCAGCAGACCGTTCCTGCAGTCAGGAGGCAAACCATCTGCAGACTTCATTTACAGCAGCGTGAAGCCACCAGCTGAGCCAAAACCAGCTGCGGGATCTCCTGGCTTTGCAGCCTCAGACATCCCTGCGCTGTGTCCTGCCCCGGCCGTCTATTCCCTCCTTGTTTTTATTCCCTGCAGTGATCCCTTCCCCTGCGCACTGTCAGCTCCACTCTGCCCAGCATCCCAGTGCTGCCGTGAGCGTGAGCTCAGCACGCAGAAATGAGCAGAGCAGGGCGTGCGCTGCAGCTCCCGAGGGCTGATGTTTTTGGCTTCGCACGGCATTAAAGAAAAGCCAACACCATAATGAACCCAGCGGCATGAAGGATGTTTTCCAGAGACCCAGGCACGTTTTCCCTGTTCAGCTGGAGTTTTCCTGCTGTGTTCTCACCTCTGGCTTATTTGTTAGAGGGGTTCTGCTGCGGCATTTGTCGTAACTTCACAGCTCATCGCAGCAGCGCCTACCATCTGTAATTGCTCCTTCAAGGCGTGACAACACTTAAATCTATTTCTCCACCGAATATCTCACTTGCCTGCACTGTGCCGTTGCTGGGATGATTTGGGATGGCTGCTCTGGGGTGCTGGGTAAGAAACCTTTAGAAGCAAAAGGTGGGTAACCCCAAAAGCTGGGTTCAGCGAGCAGCCTGTGCACAGACAGAGCTGTTCCCCAGCCCCTGGGATGAGTGGCGAGGTAAACAGGAGGCATGTTTCCTCTTCTGCCAAAACCACAAGACTAACAGACGAGCCAGGCCAGTTTGCCTGGAAATGAGGACTTTAAGCCTTTACTTGTGATGGGCATAGTGATACTTGCTGAGTCAGCAGAGAGCTGGTGTGTCGTGGGGTGTCCTAACCCCACTGGCTCTCAGAGGGAAGCCCCACATTGTCACCCTCATCACTGAGGGGCCCAGGCAGGATTGGACTCTGCATCCTGGATCTCCACTGTGCACACCACTGGATCTCAACTGCACACTTCAAAGCCCGTCCAGTCCAACCCCCCTGCAAGGAGCAGGGACATCTCCAACCAGATCAGGTTGCTCAGAGGCCCGGCCAACCTGGCCTTGAATGTTTCCAGGGATGGGGCATCCACCACCTCTCTGGGCAACCTGGGCCAGTGCTCCACCACCCTCAGCATAAAAAAATTCTTCCTTATGTCCAGTCTGAATCTACCGTCTTTTAGTTTAAAACCATATATATAAATATATTCATATTTTGACCAGGAGTGACCAAGTGTTGAGGGACATACAGCTGGGATGGGGCTGAGGGGGCTGGAAGTCTGACTGAGGGATGGAAGAAGGTGAGATGACTGAGGGATGGAAGAAGGTGAGATGGCTGATGGAGCATCTGCGCGAAGGGATCAGTGGCATGGACTGGGCTGTAGAAGGTGAGACAGGAGGGAGGGGAGTACTAGGAGCAGAGGCTGTGTCAGGTGGGAAGCTGGGAAGTGAGGTGGAGGGGGCAGCAGGGCTGTGCAGCAGGGATGGAGGGATGGAGGGACCAGAGGTGCGGACACATCTGCCCCTGTGAGCACTGCTCATCAGCCCTCCCCAGACCCTGTGCCCTCTGCCCGTCCATCCTCTGGGGTTATCTCCCAGGAACCACCTACAGAGCTCCCACCCTGGGTCTGCAGCCACACCCAGGCCCCCGCACCTCCCACGGGGAAGGGTCCATCACACCTACTGCCATGGCTGGTGTCTCTGCAGACCCTCTGAGCGGCGAGACTCGTTAACCCCTCGTACACATGCAGGCACTGGCTGTGCGAGCTCACAGCACCTGCAGCCCCAGGCATTCAAGGAGGACCCAGGGGTGACGGCGCATACGTTCTGCAGTGCGTAGAGTATCTGGAATTAGGCAAAAGGTGCAATTTATGCCACGCGATCTATAGCATAAATAAAAGCCTCTGACATATTCTAATTGGGGTGCTGGGAGCATCTCAGCAGTTCTGAGAGGGTTCTGCAATTTTGTGTAAATGCCTCATCAAAGTGGTAATGTATTCTAATTATTATCAGAACACTGGCTGCCTCATGAACCTGTAATATTTTGTGGCATGTGACATTACAATGAAAATGTATGAATAACAATTTCTCATTTAAATTACTAGCTGTATGATCAATTTTTTGTAGTATTACGAGGTTTGGGGTAAATACTCTATAAATATGTAAATAACTTGTGAAGCTGTTGCATTAGGTAATTGCAGGAGGATGCGGCTTGTGATACAGATGAGCCAGGAGTGGTTGCACCCTGAGACCCTGTTTCTTTTGGGCATGTGGCTGTGGCTAGCTGGTTCCTGCATTGCTCCCCAGTGCCACGTTCTCCCACCCGTGCTGCACCTTTTCTCCCACCTGAGCTGGTGCATGCTTGTGCCACCTTGATGGCAGAGCCATGCTGCCTGGCTCAGGACCCCACGAAAGCTGTGGGATGGGGACACCCCCCAGTGACACTGTGCCCATGGTGGGACAAACAAGCAGGCCAGGGGCTTGTTGTGCAAGTCACTGTATTTGTGCGGCTGATTGCTTCACAATTGTTTGCTCCTGGCAGCCACTCACGCCCAGCATCCTCAGAATTCATCACGGTGGGGATCCTGGGTGCAGAGCTGGAGGGTCACTGGGTCCAGTCCTGCTGTTTTTGTGGGATAACATCTTCTGAATAAACTCTTCTTGCTCCTTCCCAGGCTGGCCCTGGGGCCGACTGCTCCCGCTCAGAGAAGATCTCCGAACCCAAAGGGAAGCTGTAAGAACAGAAATCCAAATGATTTTCACATCAGCCAAAAATCAAGATATGTGTCCTGAAAAATAAAGGATTAATTTGGTTTTGCTTTTTTCTTTATTTGTTTTCTTGGATTATTTTTGACTCTTTTTTTTTTTTATTTTTGACTAGATATGCTGATGCGCAACTGGGTCCCTTCTGCCATCACCTGAGCGAGGATCCTTTTCTCTGCAGATAGCTCCTGACCTTTCCTTCATCTCCGTG
The DNA here is from genome assembly GCA_011801015.1 of Ardeotis arabs. Classification (NCBI taxonomy): domain Eukaryota; kingdom Metazoa; phylum Chordata; class Aves; order Otidiformes; family Otididae; genus Ardeotis; species Ardeotis arabs. The sequence continues at coordinate 62,821 of JAAGAY010147855.1, forward strand.
TTCCACCACTGGCACAAGGAAATGGTTTCTGGGGTGTGGACGTGGGGTGCCCTGGGGTAGGGTGCTCCGCTCTTGTCTCACTCCTGCCTGGGGAACATGAGCATTGCCGTAACAGGTTTGTGTAGGGCAGGGAAGCCTGGCCAGTGGTCCATGGGATGTCTTCTCCACTGCCTGGAAAGGAAAACTGCCCTTGGGCGGTCCCATGGGAGGAGGTGAAATGTACTGTTCTGAGTCAATTTTTACAGTGGAAATACTGGAGGAATTTGAGACTTAATTAAACCAACAGAGTGTGTCCGCGCCAGGGAGAGGTGAAAACAGCAGCACTTTTATTAGGAAAAAGGTGTTTCTGGAAGAAAACAGTGTGAATGCTCTCTCCCAGAGGGTTTGGTGTCAGCGTGGGAGTGGGGAGAGAAGAGTCCCCAGAGCAATGATGGGCCAGAGCGGTGAGGGAGAGACTACGAGAGCCGCAGCAGCAGCCTGCCCATGCCGTGTACAGAGCTGCCTTGGGGCTGACCCGGCCCTGCTGCTTCGCTGCCAGCTCTGCGATGCCTGGGTATGAGGATCCTCCTGAGGCAGGAGCCATACAGGGTCCACCTGGAGCCCACGTTCAGCCTCCCACTCTCCACAGCCTCTGCTACCACCTTTCCTTCCCAGTCACCAAGACACTGAGGGGGACGGGACACCACAACTCCCAGAGCAGCGGCCGGGGAGATCCTGCCCTCGTGAGCAGAGCCTGTCGCTCCACAGCATTGCACACACATGGACATGGCAGCTGGAGGACTTTGTGGTGCTTTCTGCTCTGCTGAAGGTGTTACCACAGGGTCATCCCAGATGTTACCACAGGGTCATCCCAGCCCCTTGCATCTTGCTGCTGTGGCCTCTTTGCTGCCTCCAGGACCTGGAGCATTACCCAGGGTTTGGTTCCCCATGCTGTGCTCTCTCTGAGCAAGGGTGCTGGGATGCTCCCTGCTCCCCTGACACCTCCTGCCCAGGGCATGGTGCCCTCACCACTGCTACATCCCCTCCCCGAGAAAGACAATCACTCTGGGACAGACTGTATCCCTTCTCCTGCATGAACCACCCCAGGCTCTTGTCTGGGCTGTGGTCAGAGGTGCCCAAGGCACGACGACTGGGGCCGACGAGCTCCCTGCCTTTCAGAGGGGAAGGGGCCACAGGAAAGGAGTAGAGTGGCTCTGTGCCTGTCTGCATCTGACAGGCTGTCCTCCTGCTCTCACTGTGGGTGGAAACAAGGACAGTGGCACGAATCGTGCCGGAGAATTGCAATGCCACCAGCGTTTGTGGCTGCCTACAGAGCTGCTGGCTGAGGGGACAGTGGGATGGTTCACCTTTGAACTGACCAGCCTGATTCAATCAGCATCATCATCATCTGCCGTAGAAGTCACCGCGCACGCTGGAGCTGAGCCACCAACCGTGTGTATGTCGGGGGGTCCTGGGGGGTGGTGGGGAAATGCGGGCAGAGCCTCTCACCTCTGCCAGCCCGTGCTCCCTGGGATGGACTCACAAGGCAAGGCACGTCCTCCTGCCAGCCCCCGGAGCAGCGGGCAGGTGTGCTCGCGGGGAGGGACTGGAGCAGGGGCTGTGCCAGGGCGGATGCTCTGCCTGCGGTGAGGCTGGCAGGGCTGGGGTACTGCTGCCTGCAGCGAGGTGCTGCACGGGGAGCAAAACCAGCTCCCACCACACGTGCCCATCGCTCCCAGCATGTTAAGAGAGAAGGACTCTGCACTGATTGATTGTTTAGATCAGAACAATGCAAAAAGTTTGAAAATATGCCTGGAAAATGGTGACTTGCATGGTCAGCTCAAGCGCGGCCTCCTAGGGGGACGGGGAGGCTGAGTGGGGAGCCACATCCCCCTCCTTCCCTCAGCAGGAGAAGCAAAACAGAATTGCTTTTCCTTTTCCTCTGCCCGAGCTCTGTAAGAGGCTCCAAGTGTGACTGGAAATCCAATGGAGCTGGGAGAGGGAATCCCACCGCCGCGCGGCACGGCCTCAAGAGAGGGAATATTTGATGAGGCTGCATCCTGCGAAGAGAGAGCAGAGGCTGTTACCATCACAGATACTCCAGCATAGATGCCACAGAAGAAAGAAGTCGGTCTTTGTGAAGAGCCTTTGTATTATTTCCTGCCTCTCCAGTTTCACTGAAGTGAAAATGAAGCGATATTTTTAAGAGTGAGGGAAAAAAAAAAAAGAAAAAGGAAGGACAGCAACTTTTTCTTTCTGCTGAAAGTGTAGCGCTGTGCTTTAACTCTTCCCTGAACTCATCTGCCAAAGGCAGACTCCTCATGGGCTCCCCAGGCTTCAGTGCAAAATGTATTTTCTTTAGCAGACCCTAGTGAGCCACTTCTTTTACCAGATGTATATTCTGGGCTGGCGGAGGGGAGGTCTGCTCAGTCTGGGTGGAATTAGCACGAAATGACTGCAGATGAAAGATGTGCCCAGTGCCATCGATTACCTGCTCTGTGCAGGGCCAGCCAGCTGTTCCTCAGCCTGACCCACCACATTTCACCAAGCGGCACCCTCCTTCCCTTAATTATTGTCGTTATTATTACTAGCTTTCTCCAGACGTGACTGGGTCCAAAATCACTGTGGTGCCAAGAGCTCAGCTCCTCTCGATATTGAGGGCTTTCCAAGTTCGAGCCAATGCTTTTGTTCCCTTAGCAAGCATTACAGATGAATGAAGCACCCTTCCCTCCTTTGTTTTACTTTTTCCAGAGCAGGACAACTCCAGGTCTGTGCGAGGCAGGGAAGAGCAGGACCTGATGTCACATTATGGAGAGTTGGATGTGTCCCCTGAGCTGCCCAAATGGCTCAGGATCTGCCCTGTCACCCTTAGATAACCTGCCAATCACCTCTTTGAACACTTTCACCTGCACATTGACAGCTGCCAAAAAAATCCAAAAATTTGCTTTTTACCTGTGTTTGCTAGCAGGAACCACAGGAGGGACCTGACGCCGTTCCCTGGGTAAGGAAGAAAAACTGCTGGTGCATCCTGGAGTGTTTGTGCCGGGGAAGCCCCCGCACGCTGGGTGCAGCCTGCTCCTGCTCATCCCCTGTGTGTTTAGGGAGCAACACTTCCCATGGCAGAGGACGGCACCTTCTCCCTCCTCCTGCAGGCTTGCCTGGCCAGGCTGGGATAAGGATCGTTCTCCTTATCTTCCAGTAGCTGGGACACAGCCATGACTCTGGTACGGCAGGAAGGTGACTTGTGACTGCCCGAACGGTAACATTCTGACTTGCAAATAACACAGGACACTCCAGAGTTGCTACAGTTTGAGGTCGAAGGATGTTTGTAATGGGTGCAGGATTTTTGAGAAAAAAAAGCTCTTAAGTCCCATAAACTTCTTACATTTCTACATAACTGTCCCCTCACCAGAGGTGAAGCTGATACGTGCGAGGAGTAGAAATGTATGGCTGGACTTGTCCACCCCTGTACGGACGGCATGCAGCACGCGGAGGGAGCAGTGAAAGCAGCCTGCAGCACCCCATAGGATGCAAATTGCTCATAAAAACCGTGTTAAAACTTTCTAGAGAGCAAACCCCTCACCAGAATGCAGGGGGACCTGTGAACCGGCTGAGGAGGCTGTGCTGGCTGAGTTGGTCACGCCCATTTTCCTCTCTGGCTTACCAGGGTGTGGATGACAGAGCTGCCATCCCTACCCAGACACGTCTGAATCTTAGATGCTTCCCTGTGAATCTTCTATATCATAAAAATAATTGGCATGTGAATTAAATTGTCCTGAAGGCATTTGGAAGAATGCTAACAGGGGACGGGCTGGCACAGAACCGTCCTCCTTACCAGCTTATTAGTGACGAGGATGAACTGAAATTAACTGTTTTCAAACACCTTCCGGGCAGGCAGAGGGGACAAGGTCTCTGGAACCCTTGGGAGCTTGGAGGGACGCGGTTCCTCCTCCCCGTTAACGCAGAGCTTCTCGGTGGAGCTGTGCTTCCGCTGCTGCGTGCCGACTGCTCAGCCAAGACCAACGGTAATTGCGGAGGGGTGGATGTGACTCCATAGCCGACGCTGCAGCAGTAGCTTTGTGGTGGTGTTGTTCTGTTTATCCATATATCTCTATATGCCCTCTTGGGTTGAAGGTCCTTGCCCTCAGTTTTCACCCAATAGAAAATTTTGGAATGTTCTGCAAAAAAACCCACGTCCAGCAGGTTTTGCCTTTGTAAGAGTGAACAAATGGGCAGTTTCTGGTTTTTTTTTTTTTTTCAGAAGATTGCAGCCTTCTGTGGTGACAGATAATTCAAAAGCTGCTCCATTTTGGGATTCTCAGTCTGCTATGCACTTAGCCTTCAAACGGGACAAGAGCAGCTGCTGAGTTTGAAGGAAGTAATGTCATCAACAACAGAGTTATGCACCTTTAAGCGCGGGGCACTGAGCATGCTCTGCAGCGCACTTTTCCCTGTTACGCTGCTTTTTCATCCCTATTGCATTTCTTTTCATGGGTTAGCAGCTTAACAACAGGGCTGTGAGGATAAAGGAGCTGCTAGACAGTTCTGCTTAACCAGAAATTGTAACAGCCCTTCCAGAGGAAGTTCCTTCAGCAGAACGGTCGAGAGGTTGCCTGGCAATTCCCTAACACCAAGTTCCCATTGTGCTGATGGATGAAGAGTAACTTAGGGTTTCTGTCAGGGCTGCACACGTTGTTCTTGTTCTAGCTGAACCCCCAGGCCACCCCAGACCCCGGGTGATGGCTCAGAGGCAACGCAATTGGCTGCAGAGCAAAAATGCGCTCATGCTCCCTGGGCACAGCACGCGCAGAGGAGGATCTGGGAACAGCAAAGTGCGGAACTTAGATTTAGGAAAAGCCAGAATCAAGGTTGTGCAGGAAAGGCAGGATGCATAAAATAACTCCAAATACGCTGCAGTTGACAAATAAGGTGTCCAAACTGCTCCAGGCTTAGGGGGCTGTGGACAGCCTCCGAGCTCCCTCCAGGAGACTCACCAATACATTTTAGCATTGACCCTCCTCCTTTCTTTATTCACAGCTGAAATCTCCCCTTTACTAATGGTCTGCGCTCTGTCCCCAGACGAGGTCTGGGAGCAACGATCCTCTGTGGGGCCTCTCTGTGTCACCCGGCCACCGCTGCGGGACCCCCCAGTCCTCACCAGGGCAGGGCTGGGGTTCCTTCTGCAGGAGGAGCTTCTGTTAGGAAAGAATAGCCAAAACAGTGACTGCCAACCCTAAATGCTGTGTTCAAGAGCCTGCTTACATCTCTTTCCTTGGGTCTGCGCAGGAGCCTACTCTGAAGAACGGGGAGAGCTGTCCCCTCCTTGCCCTGGCACACCAAAGGGCTGCCCTTGAAGGCAGCTGCCATCTGGAAGTGAGATGTACCCCTCCAATGCGCTCATGGGACAGCTCTGAGTGTGGGACACCAAAGCCATGTTTTATTAACCAGCTGCCAGGCAGAGAGCTGGTCCATGTGTCATGTGGGTGCACTGCAGAGATGAAATTGAGTATGGTGGAGATTTGAGATGCTCACAACGATGAGGTAAAGACACCATCTCCATGGCTCATCTGAGTACCTGAGATCTGTGCTCTGGTCCAGTGGAGCTCATGTGACTACCCACAGGCTTTGCTGTTTGTCATTTGGTTCCCAGGATCGTTTGTTTTACTGCGATTTCACAACACGTGAGCAAACTCACCTGTAGAATTAGTACCTCCAGCACCAAGTTGGTGCTTGTGTGTGGAAAGCCAGGTACCTTAATATAGAAGCTGACATTCAGTGATAGGCTGTGAGTGTTGAATTAGGAAAAAAAAAAAATCTGCTTTCATTGTAGTTGTGCAAAAACCAGAGGAGCAGCAGGGATCATGAGCAGCCATGTTGGCAGGTCAGCATTTCCATGAGCATCCCAAGGTAACATCCCATTCCCGACCTCACTGCCAGCCCTGGTGTTCCGTATCAACGAGACCTGAGCACTTCTCCAGGGTTAGGTGCCGGCTGAAGTGCTGAGTTGAGCAGGGACACGTGGCAGGGAAGCTCAGACCCTGCAGCTTTATATCACAGACACCATTGCACTTTTTGTGGGCGTGCACAGGCTAATGTTTCTTGCACCTCTGCTGCGTGCCAGGGCTGAGAAAACCAAACCCATGACAAGGATGCTCTCTGCCAACCTCCAGTAACCCTGAGGAAGTGTGAGAAGCCTTATCTGCGGAGACAGATAAAGTTTTAAATTTAAACTGCAACATAAAGTTCTTCTGAGAGCTGTCATATCAGTGGTATTTTATCATGGCATCTTTCTTTCAAATACATCCCTATTGTTTAATATCAATCACATCAATGAATACAAGTTTTATATCTATATATATGCAAAATTTCAATTTCTGCTTTCATTTGCTTGGGTATTAGAAATTGCGTTTCTCACATTTCCAAGAGCAGCCTTGCTTTTTCTTGTGGAAGAATTATCAATAGTTTGATGTATTTTCATGTGCGTCACTTTCTCAGTAAATATATTTGTAAACTTCATTCACATATGTTATCCACTTCAGTCTCGTGCAGTCATAAACTAGCACAGAGAGAGGATAATCTCGACGTGACCTGCACTGACAAGCACATGGATGCAAAAAACTCCTGTTGTGCAAATTTCCTTAGGTCAACAAGAGGAGAGCAGCAATAGCACAAAAAGAGAAAGGGTAAAAAAAAGGGAAGCGAGGACTTTGAAAGAGCAAACCCAAGTGGAGCGGGAATAAGGATAAATAGCGGCTCTAAGCCTTGCTCTGTCACAGAAGGACCCCGCAGCTCCTGGAAGGAGCAGCTCACCCGGCGGCTGTGTGAACGGCTGGAGGAAGGCGGCTCTGACTTGGATGGCGGGATTGCATTCACCCCCCGCCGGCTTCGCCCAGCATCTCTGCGAGGAGGAGCCTGGCAGCAAAGCACTTGTGGGGATTTGTGTGGGACGCCTGCCCGGCGGCCTGCCTGCCACTTCCACTTCAAGGAGGTTTTCTGGGGCAGGTTTGGACCATTTCCTTGGGAAGGAATTTATCTGTTGCACTTTCCTTAACTGTTGCACTTTCCTGCTGCTCAGATCTACGTAACCCGTTTTTCTGCATCCTTGCCCCTGCCCGCTGTGGAGGTGCAGACCGGTGCTGTACACCCGGGCTGCGGGACAGTGGCTGGTCTCAGCAGCCTGCCGCTGGACGACAGAGCCAACGTGCACACCCAGCGAGTGACCAGCTCGCTGCCGGAGCGGAGCACTGCCAGGGTCAGGTCAGCCCTCGGAGCCATCTCGCGTGCGCACTGCGCTTTGGCGTCCGGCTGCACTGTGGGGCAGGAGCTGCTGCTGCTGCAGGAGGGTAACGGGCATGGCAAATGTGCCAAGCACGGCGCTAAGGCGTGGTGTGTCCTACCACACGGCTGACTGCGAGGCCAACGTCAGCCAGCCCGTCATCGGTGTGACACCTCTGTTGGGGCAAGCAGCCAGCGACTGGTGCAGACCTTTCAAGTGAGCTGCCCAGTGCGAGGAGCCTGAAGACGGCGAGAAGCCTGCAAAACTTGGTCCTGCAGTGGTAGGCGGTTATCACAAAGCAGTCTCAGTGCCCTTCAGGGTCTGGCCGGCCGTCGCATCCTTACCTGTGGCAGAAGTACTTCCTTTGCCAGTAAGCTTCTCTTTTGCAAGTAAAAGTTTATAATTATATTATTATAATAATTATATTATAATTATTATTGTTTACCACTGTTATTATTTTACTATGTGTTGGTTGGATATCAGTGCCCTGTAATGAGTGCTTGTTCTGTGGTCTCAGTGGAAGACAGACATCCAAATCCTCCGAGTGGTGCTTTCCCGAGGATGGCACAGGTTCCCTGAGGAGCGGATGATCTGTCGAGAGGGTGCATTCTGCTGAGTGCCCCAGAGCCTGCTGCGTGTTAAATACGCCTCTTTGTCCTCCTTAAACAGCTTAGCTGAGGTCTGAGCTCCTGGAGGGGTGGGAGAGACACGTTCATGCCTAGGAGCAGCAGTTCATGCCTATTCATTAGCAGGGTTCTTAACAGAATAGCGATCATGTCTTTAGTATGATTGCTGAGACATGCAGGTACATTTGTTAACTGCTTCTGCAGTAATGCCCAGCAGAGCACAGGCCATATTAAATGTTCCAGGGATGATAATTAAGCAATAATATGCAACCAGAGCTGTCAAAGGGTGAGAGCAGAGCAAAGCAAGAAGCTGCCAGGAGGAGAGCCTGGAATAAGGATGCCCCTAAAGCAGGGTTGGGCAAGGGAGAAGGATTTTCTCTCCCAGTAGCCTTTATTTCATTGATTTGAGCAGGATTTGCTGGGGATTTGCTGGAACTAGTGCTGTTTGTCCTTGGGGTAGGTCTTACCACCTGGCTACATCAAGGCTCAGCTGACCAAGCAGGTCAAGACTCTTGTCTTACTGCTCCATCCTTGGGACTATGCAGCACCTTGCAAATTTTGCCTCAGAGTCAAATCTCTCTCTCTCTCCTGCTGCCTCCTCCGCTCCATCTCCATCTCCATCTCCATCTCCATCTCCATCTCCATCTCCATCTCCATCTCCATCTCCACCTCATCTCACTTCCCTGTGGTTCCAGGGTTTAGAGCTGGCCTTTGCAAAAATCCCTTTCCTTTGATGAGAATTCCCTACTTGTTTTGAGATCTGCCATTTTCATCCAGCACTCAGCATATTTACACATTGGCTTTACCAGCATCGGCTAGAAGTGGTTTTAATCCAAAGCTGTAAATCTTGATTGTGCCTGGGCACTTTATCCTGTCAACCACATGTGTGCTCTCCTCTACAAATGAGAACAGATCTGCTGGGCCAGGGCTGCTTTCCACAAAACCATGTTGACTGGATTTGATAATATTCCTAGCCTTTAATTCTTTGCTAATTCAATCCTGTATCAGCTTCACTGTTTCTCTGCCAAGGACTGATATCTCTGGAGAATGTTACCCTGCAGATCCGGCCTTGACGTTAATTTATACTAAGCAATCCTCTATTTTTCTTCAGTCACCCCGTGACATATTGAATTTGACCCTCTTTTTCTCTTTTTGTCAGCATCCAAGGGTATAACTGCTCTTATGTCACTGCTGGAGCATGTAACCAATGTTCTGTGTGAACCTGTCTCTCCTGGATGATGGTCAACCCTTCCTCTTCATGCATGGATGATGGATATACTACTGAATCTAAGTTTCCCTTGTGAGTTACTAAAGGGAATTAGCAATGCACTGTGCGTGATCAACTTTTGACAGTATCTAAAGCAAGTGTCTATGATAGAGCCATGAGAAGCCGCCACCCTCCTCACCTTGCTCTTGGGTGCAGGCATGTTCTCAGCTGGCTGTGAGGGACGTGGCATGGCCTGCACTTCTCTGGGCCCAGTTCCTTTCCTGCTAACGAGCCTGCATCCCCTCCCAGAGTCGCTGTCCTTCAGAAATTGTACACACTCTCTTTCCTGATTCCCTATCTTCCTGTCAGCATGAATTTTTTTTTTATACTAGTGCAACGGGGATTTTTTTCTTCCATTTTAATCTTCCTGGACATCTGTGCTGTTCCTGCAGTCTCTCTCCGTATTACAACTTTCACATTTTTTTTTCCCTTTGGCAAGCCTGTCCTTGCACCTACTTAGGAAGCCCAGATGAGACGTGGGGCCACCCAGGCACTCCTGCTGGCAGTGCTGATCCCGGCGGTGAGCGATTGAAGATGATCCTCCTGGCACTGTAATTACATTGTGAAGACACTTGAAAGTTTCTGTTGTTAAATATTTAATGCTGTAAGAGGAGTAAGACCCCGAATGTGAATTTTATGATGGATGTCTTGCTTGCCTATCGATGCGCTGAGAGCCTGCACTCACCTTCCAGACACAGTGACTGTGAATATTCATTCTGCTCCCTCCAGGGCCTGTCTCCTTTGTGAGGCTGCCAGGAACTACACACCGGGAGCTCAGATAAACAAGGAGGCTAGCGGGGCATTTAGAGGACCAGGGGATGTGCCGAGAGTGACTGTCAGGTGGGGAGGATGCGATGGTAATTGAGAGCACCTTGTTTCAGGTGTGCCAGCGCTGCTCAGTGTGTGCCTGCAGCCCGGGGACAGACTGCAACCGGCTTCTGCCACCCTCTCCAGCGATGGGGGAGATGGGGCTGTGCAGCCAGTAGCAGGGGCTGAGTGAGAGCAGTGGGATGCTTAGCTCCACACTCAGCCTGCGCTGAAGCAAATAGTCCGTCCAAGTTGCTGCTTGGTCAAGTTGATGGGAGCATTACCATCAACTGGTGTGGTGCTCACATATCCTTTGGGTTTTGCCGTGAGGGAAGGGGTGCATACCCCTAAAGCAGGGTTGGCTAACTCTTTTCTCATCTCTTCTGGTGGGTTCCTTGGCAAAGCCACAGAAGGATAGCTCCACAGCAGCTCCAGAGACTGAAAAATTGATTTGTATCTAACATCCACATGGAAACCAAGCCCTTGGGCTGTATTTGTACGCTTGGGACCAGAACCTGGGGTTGGTGTGAGCAGCAACGACAGTGCCTCAGGTGCTGGCACTGGTTCCATATGATCTGAAGAGCCCAGGGAAACAACGCAGCTTTATGAATTTTATTTATGGTCCTGATTTTTGCCCTCTCTGCCATTCCTCCTACCTTCAGCCAGGGGAGAACTTAAGGGATGTTCTTGCTGTGAAGGAGATGAGATGAGCTCTGCAGCCTGCCAGTGCATGGGATTACGGCTCGGTGACTGTGGTGACTTGGGCTGGTCCCAAGTCAGACTCTTCAGAGGCTGGGCTCATCCCGCTCAACAAGGAGAGGGCATGAGGATGAGCCTTGCTGGGATGGACCTCAAACAGAAGTGCTAACCACTCGTGCTCGTTTCACATCCCTGGTTGCTACAATGAAGTGGACAGGGGTCATTCCCTGCTTTGAAAGCTGGGAGAGATGCCCATTCTTTAAAAGAGCCACTGCTGCTGTTGGCTGCTCCCCTTGGGAGAGCACCAGTGGGGCAGGTGTCCACCGCCTCCTCTGTGATCAGCAAAGTAAATGCGACAAATTTTGAGATTAAAAATGGTTTATACAGTAGGAATTCTCTAGTTCTCTGATCACTGAGATTAAAAAAAAAATCAGAAAACTTTAACAAACCATGTTTCTCCACTCAGATTGTGATTTTCTTTAGTTTTCTCCTTTGCTGTGACAGCATTTCAGGAAAAGTGTATGTTTCCTACCTCCAGTTATTTTCCTTCCAAAATCTGAAAAGGTTTTGATAGCAAACTCTGAATCACCTTTAATTTATCACAGCCACCAGCCTGTCCTAGCTGGGATGCCAGCTTTGACAGCTAGCCTTGACTGATACAGCCAGCAGTGCTTTACAAATGTGCGTGCAGGTGAGTGCAGACCTGGGGTAGAAGAAACATCCTACGCAACACAGTAGAGCTGTACTGATTTCCAAGCAGTCTTGCCCTTCACTGTTCTTGATCAACACATTAAATCCCCCAGCTCTCGCACACACACGCTGCACTGACACCCAGACATAGGTACCTGGAGGTTAAAGGGTGGCTGGTTGGTTCTCCAGGTCAGCGCTTGCAGAGATAAAGGAAGAGAAAAGGAAACAAAGGGGTTTATCTTCCTGCTGTCCCAGCAGGTATCTGGAAACCCTGCCGTCACACCATCTGTCATCTCCTTGGGCGGCTGGCTCTGCGGCCGGAGTGTGCTTCGGTTCTGCATCAGCCGGGGGAAGCGCTGTGTCTTTGGGCTCCCCCTCTTCCCTTCCCCTCAATCTTTAGGAATACTCCTGATGTGGCTGCGTGACCTCCCATACCCTGTGGCCACCGAACAGCCTGACACCCCTCCTGCAGCCTCTGCAGGCAGCGTGGCTCTGAAATCCCACCGCCAACATGCAGCAGC